>JAQGCC010006200.1:0-10537 GCA_034698905.1 Xestoiulus laeticollis
TCGCGGCAGGGTGTCACCCCACAAATGGGTGACACCCGGTGCGGGCCGCCCCCGCCGCCCCCCCCTAGCTACGCCACAAAATGGAGACTCATTATAGGCCCTGGCTACAGTCAAAACGATAATAGGCTCACCCCCTTACCGCATTCTAACCCCCGTCTTCCTTCTCCAGTCCATTCCCGGTGGGTGCGGGGGTCGTTCACCTGACGGCGCGTGGGTCGCCAAGGGGGTCAAGTTGCGCGGGCCCGGACCGCGTTTCGGTACCGCATTTTTCAGGGGGTTGGAAATCCTTTTCCCATGCACTCAACCCGGCCCAGACAGGTATTTTTCCTTTAAGTGTAATAATTGTCACCCCGTGCATTCCCAACCGCAATTCGTGCGAAGAATAGTCAAAAATGTAATTAAAGGGCGTAACCCCGTCCCATTAAGGCGACCGAAGTGGTATAGAAAGTGCCATTTTTGGTAATCTTAATTCAGAGCAAAAGTTGATGCCAAGAAAACAGGAAAATAAATTTAAAGAAAACGACAAATAAGGATGTTTTGCAAGAATTTGCATTTGGGAAGGATGCAAACCCGTTTCAATAAAAGCCCTGCCACTTTTTGATAAAAAAGAAAGTATACAGTCACTCTTTTGAAACATCTTTATCATTCCAAATAAATTAGTTTGCAAAACTGCACTTGATGTGCTAAATGTACTGATAATTGATGACATTTATGCTTTTTAGTGTGCCGAAATATTTAACAACCCAACAGTCAAATAATTATCATAATTTAATTCATTTTTATGCTAAATGCATGTACACTGTATATATAGTGGAGCAGATAAACAATGTAATTGTGCATGTAGTGATAAAAGCATGATTTTTGGTGTAAATATAAAACTGACTTAGATATTGGGGACGTAAACTGGCCCGTTTTTGAAAATTTAAATAGGGGCCCAATTTTATTTAGCTGATTATGAATCTGCACATAAAATGCAATAGGTTTTGTCTAAAAAGTTTTTTTTTAATATCATCTTATTTTTTGTTGTAATGAGGGGGTAGAGCAAGAGAGAAAACCTCTATGATGCAAATTTCTCGAGATTTATGCAGTTTTATCGATTACAACGCCATTTAAAGTCGGACCACGCGAGGCAATTTATCGGCTAAAATAAATCGCCACAAATTTCCCACCATTTATATCGAAGAACAAATTTTATTTTTGTAACACACGCGAAGCAACAATTTTCGGAATTCCCTATCAATATCGTGCAATTATCCCTATCTCGACAGCATTGATCGATAGGGGAAAATGCAAATGAGATTTTGCTGATTCCTGATTGGTCGGGAAACTGAAATAAATTTGATGAGTTAGAATATAAAGCCGGCCACACGCGAAGCAATTTCTCGCCTGAAACAAATTCTAGACAAAATTTTGCAGAATTTCGGTGTGTCAAAATTGAAATTTTTCGCCTGGAGAGTTTTTTTCCAGGGAATTTATTTCCAGGATGGAATAATATTCTATTCAAGAAATTTATTTCAGTTTATCGGCCAATCACGAAAATCTCACGTGCATGTCGCTAAATTACAGATTCCATGTTTCCCTATCGATCAGTGCTGCCAAGACAGGGATATTTGTAAGATTTGAATAGTTAATTCCGTAATTTCTTGCTGCACGTGTGTCAAAACCTGAAATTTGTTATTGAGAAATATTAACTATCCTGCAATTTGGGGAGATTTATTTCGCCCGATAAATTGCCTTGTGTGTGGCCGGCTTAAGATGACGTAAAAAAAAAAGTTTAGTCAAAATTAACTGACTGTAATTTTAAAGCATATTCGTAATCGGCAAAAAAAAATTAGGGCCCCTATTTAAATTGTAAAACAGGGGCTGCCGGCTCCCTTATAGGGGAGTAAGAGCCAGTTCCCACGTACCCTATCTCAATCAGTTTTATACTTATTCAACAAGCAATAGGGACTTAACAAAGGGCGACTTTCCACTTTCACTTTCACTTTCGAAGTAGTTTTATGTGGGCATGCGCCGAAGGCGAAAACGACTTATTAAAAGCACTTATTTCGAAGTCACAAAATACTTTATATTTTAAATACTATAGTGAAATCCTCAAACCACTTATTTCGCGCGCTTCATCTAATGACCTTAAAAAAGTAGCTTAATGTATATACTTTTTAAAAATACTACAGAAGCAAATGGAAACAACTTTCACTTCGAAAGTGTAAGTCATTTTCGGAAGTGATCGTTTGTAAGTCCCTTAATTTTGTTCCAAAATTCATGCTTTTATCACAAAATCTACAATTCTTGCTGTTTCGAGATAAGTTTTTTTTTTAGAAAATTCTAGTCATTCGTATTAACTAAACGCCCAGAATTTGTTTAGGAATAACCACAATTTGTTATAAGATGAAAGTGCATACCCTGATACCGTCTACATGTACAGTGTACAACTCGTACATGCAGTGAAACCGCAGTGTGCTAATTGCAGGGACATTCTATAAATGAATGTTTAGCTAAAGTGTTGACCACACCCACGGGTATACATGTATACATCTACGTGAAAAATTGTACATATAAAGACAAACATATTACCATAATTAAGATGCACAAAGAAATACATGTATGTATAATAAACAAAACCAAAAAATTGCTTTGGTGTACGCTAATTCACAGGTAAAAATCGTGATTCTGTCCCAGGGAAACGAGTGTGCAAGTTGCGTTTCGCAGGTAATACGCTATATAAAAGTAAGTTTGTTCTATAAAATCGACCTATGCCGACTGTTAGGGTGCGCTACTTCCAGGTAGTACTTTATATGGAGCGCCCTTATTCACAGCTATAGGTTTCACTGTACTGCTCATCTGGAAAATAAGTTGAGCTTTTTTCATAAGTCATATGTTACACAAATGAAATGTAAAAGATTCAGCTCAGCTAAACTTCATTTTTTGAAGATGAAATATTTGGTGAACAGTTTTTAAAATGTTTTTATTTGCCGAGTAATTATAAGCTATATATATACACATGTACATGTATATGCATATTTTCCATATAAGATCACGTACTTAGTTTAATGTAGAGTTAAAATTCACCCTAATTCAATTTAAAATATACATTACATGCAGTTTTATACCTTACTTTCACATGTTTTTGCGTATGGTATATAAGACACAAAAGGTTTTTTCATGAATCAATATTAATATCCATTCAATTATCGTTAGGTAATATTAATATGTGGGTATAAGTAAATTGTGCATGCATGTCTGGCAATAGTGAATACTGACGTGTTGCGTGTTCAGGCTTTTGCATGTGATTAGAATTTGTAAATTTGAACCCTTTCTTATCCTCGACGTTTTTAATCGCCCCTTCTGGGTGGCAAAGTGTATCCAGCAGTACATGTAGAGGTGTCAATTTTCAAAACAATTCCAGAAATAAAAAATAAAAAACCCTATATCTCAAATTTATGACTTTTTCGATGTTAATGTGAGGGCTTCACAGCATATGGTGACCAGTATGGTGACCTTAAAACCCATTGTCGCATTATACAATGACCATAAAAAAGTATAGAATTTAAACAATATAAAAAAATGGAAATCAGAAAAACTGTCACCGCATCTTGAACTGCTCAAAAATGGTATTAAATGACTCATCATCTAAGAACTAGGCATTAAAAAATAAGAAAAAAAAGATTAACTAAGAACTTGGGATATACATTTACGAGATTTGCATTTTTCTGGATAGGATGTCATTCCTGTCATGTCATATGTCAAAAATCTCGTAAAAAAACCCTCTTTTCTTGGAAAATTAATGAGAGGGGTGCCACCACAGACACGGACCTAAGTCCTATAAAATTCGCAATAAAATACCTGAATTTCAACGAATAAAAAGGAAATAAAAAATTATCCATTTTGACCTTATAAGAAAGCCGGACTTTTAAAAAAACTGATAATGACTTTCTTTGTCTACAAAAACGAAATAAAAAGTAAAAAAAAAAACATGATCAGTTTCAGAAACGGGGAACACCCTGGAAGACCTTGAAATAAATTCCCTTAAAAACATTATACTGCATGCAGTCCATTATATAAACACCATGCATGCAGTTATATACTGTATGATACAAAACCTGTGAATAGCGCGCACACCGTTGGTACTGAAACATAAGGTAGGCTACTTTGAGGGAAAGTGCTATTTGCAGAAACAGCTTGTTCTATAAAATTGTTTCGTGTCGACAGTGAGAAATCGTTACTTCCAGATAGTGGGACGCTATTTACAGGTTTTGCTGTAATGTATAATGTACATGGTTGTATATATTAGTTGTATTCCGTCTTCAAAGTGCGTGTCGGAAATTGTTAATACATTAAATTTCAAGGCGATTAGTTGACACGACAAATTTTACAAACAATAAATTGGTCGTGTCAATTAACTTTTTGATTGGATCAAATGTTAAAATTTCAATATTAATTGGGTAAATTATAAAAGTTTTTCAATTTTTAATTTTTGATAAAGTTTCGAAGTTGAAAGCCACAACAGCAGTAGACTCCTTAACGCGAACGCTGATAAGCACAAGCCGGCAACGTTTTTCCCGCGTAATTAGATGCACGCATGAACAGCGCATGCGCACATCTAATTACGCGGGAAAAGCGTTACCTGCTTGTGCTAAACAGCGCTCGCGTGAAGGAGCCTATTATAGATAGAATAAGAAATAAATTCCATGGTTTCTTTCTACTTCAATTTTTAAAATTTTTTTATCTCCTACTGAATAATTCTACTCATATTATAAAACGATACGCCCGATGATTAAATTAAATAAATACACAAGTAAACAGGATAATGCAAAACTCGTTTGAGCTTATACAAACTGCTGATGAAATATTTTTTAAAAGAATATTCGCATGTGTATGTATATGTATTATTTATATCATATGATACTTTCACAATTAGCATTTCTGTTATATAAAGTTTATCAACCCCTGAACCCCTGAAAGTGAAGACAGCGTCAATACCCGCCATACTTAACTCTTTTTGACGCCATGGAGTTTTATTTTAAGTAATATTATATACATGTATAGTATGTAGTTGCAAAAATTGAATTCTCCTCTTTCTATATCTTTAATCATTTTCTATTATAGCTTTAGTCATATATAGAATGGATTGCAACCTAATGAATTTTTAATGTATTGATGCGTGAGAACCGATTTAAACAAAATTCATGCAAATCAGTTCTCGCATCCTAATGAATTTTTAATGTATTGATGTGCGAGAACTGATTTGCATATATATATATATATATAAACTGGGATAGATAATGCAAAATCGATGATAATTAATTTGTATGAAAAATGCACCGCAGTTATATATAACGAACGGTTTTCCATCAACAATTATAAAATGCAATTGACAATCATGATGCATACCGATGATCAATTGCCAATTTGTCAGTACATTTATTCCACATCAATGAAATTTCAGATTAAATACCATTTCTTCGGGGTTTTTAATAAGAAAATTAAAGGATAGCTCAATATAGAAATTGACAAAGAATATACGTTATAATGTATGCAATTGTATGCATGTATAAAGTTCGCGAGCTTTAAAAAAAATCGAATTTCATTTCACATTTTATAAACTAACAAAATTCTGTGATAATTGCAAGTTTACACTTATTACATTGGGCCAAAATGATTACCTTGATACATGTATATACATGTAGGATCTAAAATCAATTTTGTTATAGATTTGTTATTTGTTATTAATATATATACATATATATATACATGTATATAAAGTATTTTATAAAGTACAATATAAACTATTATACATGTACATAGTAGTTTAAAATATGATTTAAGCGGTCCTTATACAGGTAAATACAGTATATATATATATATATATATATATATATATATCTTTTTTTTTTATATATATATATTTACCTTTAATCGATGATATATATATAGAGCGCGAATAAAATATACTTGATTCGAGCAAGATAAAACTGAAATATTTCCAAATTATATATCCATTAATTAAGACGGATCGCTACCACCCAACTTATAGAAAATCCAATGGCGAAATTGCGTAAAAGATCCAGATTCTTTACAAATAAGGATTTGATACAAAAACTGTTTTACCAAGCAAAGAAATTGACCGGCGACGTCTACTAATTGACAAATTTTGTAAATTTTCTAAGGATTTAAAAAAATAAATAAAATAAACTTAAAAAAACAATCCAAAATAGATTCAAATTGAACAATTTTATATAAGCGGTCCTTAGAGGGTTAAATCATCTAATAAAACCAATGCCAGAACATTTTCCCAAACCAAATATTGACTTTCGAAATAGGAAAAAAAAAAAAATCGTGCTCAATTTCCAATGATCCCCACAATTATAGAATGATTACATAAACCAGCATCCCCGATCTCTTTCGACCTAATTTCCTTATCTCTAAAATCGCAATCTGAGCCATTAAACCCTTTCGCAATAAATCGGATTCTCTTACCTTGGCCTTGGCCCCGAAGCAGGCGACGGCACGTGTCGATGTCCCTTATGCCGCTCTTCGAGCCACCGAAAGCCGCAAATGTTGGAGCTGAAGGACGGAAGACGCTGCAAAATTCTATTGGCGGCGCAGGTTCAACGGCCTTCGAAGCAGCATCAGCCGGAAAAAAAATGTTAGAAAGTGCGAATGAAAGTGAGATTTTCGGACGTTTTTCTCCGTCCTTCGCCTTCGTTTCCGAAATCTTCTTCCTTTTTCAAGGCCGAGGTCAAGTCCCGCTTTGGGGAGGCGTACAGTCGGTCTTTTTATAAAGACCTAGGAGAGTGACCACGCCGAGCCGGATTGACCAATCGGACGGTGGTATTCTTCCGTGTTGCAAAAGGCCTGCCATTCCGCGTGGGCCAGGGGACGAGGTAGGGGAGGGGGTGGCGGGTCCCCCGGGGAGACCCGAGGGGGTGACGTCAGCGCCCTCGGGGGCGGGGCGAATTCCTGCCTGCAAAATTTCGCCGAATTTCAGACCTGTTGTTGTAGGACGTATACAGTACGTCCTTTTGCTTCAGGATAAAAACATGGACTAGCATGGAGTATTTCAAGGCCATGCCATGCTCCATGTTAGTCCATATACTCTACGGTGTTTTTGCCCTAAAGCATAAGGACGTAAAGCATGCACTAGTATGGAGCATTTCAAGGCCATGTTCCATGCTCTACGGCAGTATTTCCCAAACTATGGGTCGCGAGCAAATATTGAGTGGGCCCTGAAATGTACATGAACAAAAAGAAAGGTAGAAAAACGCATTTTATCCATTTTGATCCTTTATATTGGTAGCATTGGTAATATTGGTAACACTTTTTCCATAGTGACTGTTTTTGGAACTACAGTACAATTTAAGTAGTTCCGCAACTCACGACTGCAGCATTACCAGTATTTATGGCCCCTTTTCTCTAAAGCAGCCAATAGGTTGGTCGCAAATGGATGGGTCGGAGTCCAGTCAACTTTGGGAACCACTGCTCTACGGTGTTTTTACCCTGAAGCAAATGGACGTACATGTAGATCATGGACTATAGCATGGAGCATTTCATGGCCATGCTATGCTCCATGCTAGTAAATGCTCTACACTGTTTTAACCCTTAATAGTAATAAATAACTATCGTGCTGTGGGTTTGTGGTTATGTTTAGCTCCTTGAACTCGGGAGACCCGGGTTCGAACCCCGGTCGGCTATCCTGGTTGTGGTTTTTCGTGGTTTCCCACAACCTCCATTAATCGCCCATATAGGCACAGGCGAATGCTGGGATAGTTCCACAAAAATCGGCCACGACCGTATAAAGTTCACCTTAAAAAAATCTGGCACTTTGCCCCCTGCCACATGGCATTCTAACATGCTGACTGCAAGGTAAGGAATTGAATTGAATTAAGGGATTCTGGATTCAATCAAACTTTATATTATGATGGTCCAGTTTCTCAAAATCTATAACGCAAAAATGCTAATTATTCATCTACATACATTAGAGATGGATAAAAAAATATTTCCACTTCATTAGCGCCAGACCTACAGACATGATTTTTGAATAGTGTTAGGAGTGTAATGGTAAAAACAGCGTAGAACATGGATTAGCATAGGGTATGGCATGACCTTGAAATGCAGCGTTTCGATTGGGCAATCGGAAATTCCCGCCATTAAACCGAAACGCTGCATTTCAAGGCCATATGCTAATTCCATGTTCTACGTTGATTTTACCCTTAGTATAATAATCCGATTTCTCAAAATGTATAATAATAGAACTGTATACAGTTCATGTAGCTAGTAGCATTTTTTTCTATTGGTCAACCAAAATGTAAACCAACCAAAATTGATGAGAAAAAAAATGTTACCATTATATACATGTACATGTACAGTACATTAAACATGTATTTTTCATTGCAAATGACAATTATTGTACTAATTTTATCATTTTATGTGGAGTTTGAGATATAACATTTATAGATACATGCACATGTACTGTGTCTGGAATATACTATGTTCATATATGGAGCTTATTTATGACTTCGAAAATCATATATTCGCCCATGTGCACTTGCACATGTATAAATATATATTTTTGCTGTTTTCTTCTTTACGTGTAATATACAGAACGTACAGTATGTACAATGACACAAACAGTACGTCATTATAGCCTTACATTTTTGTGACCATTAATGTTTTGAGACATACATTACTTCAGGTACATGTATATAATTTAAATTGATATGTACCCTAAGAAAAATATGACAATGATAACCAGAGTTGTAAAATGATATACAGTGGAACCTCTCAATAAGGGCCCTCCATATAGCATACAACCTGGAAGTAGCGCACCCTAAAAGTTGGCACGGATCGATTTGATAGAACAACCTTTACATCATATTACCTGCGAAACGCGACTTGCACACTCGTTTCCTGGGACAGAATCACGAATTTACCTGTGAGGAGCGTACACCAAAGCAATTTTTTCTATTTTGTTTATGTTAAAAACATTAAAAATGCAACATCTTTCTTTGTTAATTATGGTAATAATTACAGCATGTACACATAAATGTTTGCATTTGTATACATGTACAGCATGTACACGTACATGATGTATACACGCACAGCATGTACACGTACGTATATGATGTATTCAGTTGAATACATGTACACGTATATGATGTATAGTATACAGTTGCATAGCATACATATACAGATGCCTAGTTGTACAGCGTGTACACTTGTAAACATGCACAGCATATACACGTGCATTTGTACAGTTGTATATGTACATGTACAGTATTTACCCGTGGGTAGTGGCGATCACTTTAGCTGAACCTCCATATTCATGTAGCATATCCCTTCATGTAGCACACCCCATGGTTCGGTCCCATGCGGGCGCGCTATTCACAGGTTTCACTATACTGTAGACCCGTGTTAGCATCTATGCGAACTTAAGAATGACAATAAATCGACCTTGAAATAATAAATAGACCGACAAGGTTGGCTTAGTGGTTATGCTTAGCGCCTTGATTACGGCAGGCCCGGGTTCGAACCCCGGTTTGCTACCCTGGTTGTGGTTTTTCGTGGATTTCCACAACCTCCCTTAATTGCATATATAAAGGCGAATGCCAGAATAGTTCCCGTATAAGCGGTTACAACCGTACAAAGTTCCCCTTAAAAAATCTGGCATTTTTGCAGGATAATTAAGATATTAAAATGAATGAACATATTTGAATTACAGTATACAGATGGTAAAAATCTTTTGCTTTTTCATATAAACCTTTGAAAATAAACTTTTAGTTTTACCCAAATTTTATCCAGTATAAAAGGGAAAACAACTTGTGTTTCAGCAAATATTACATTATCATTACCATAGATATAGCAAAAAAAAAAAAAAAAACTTTCCTAAAGTCTTCAACCATCATCTATCATCCGTCATTCTTTTTCTCTTTCTTCTGTCTTTCATTTTTATCTTTAAAGCAACCACAGGAAAAAATGGAAGCAGTTTTACAACAAAAAAAAAGAAACAAAACCTGTCGTTTTAATTTAGTCACTTTTTCTAAATCACTTAACTCGCTTCGTTAAGCTCATCCCTGTTTACATAGAAAACATGGCGAAAATGATTTATCAATATTTTGTCTTAAAAATAAGAGGTCTAAAGAAAACAAAATTGGAAACAACTTGTTTTCCAAGCACAAGTTTTTATTTACATAAACTTCTCCAACTTGTAATAGCAAATTGTCTTTTAGAATGCTTGTTGGTTACTTTGCACATCAAAACATGACAAGTCAAAGAAATGTAAATAAAGATCATAGAGATTTCATGAAAATATGGCAATATCTTCTAAGTTATCAACATCATGATAATTATTGTACAGTGCATTTTTGACATGGTGATCGAGCAAGTAGATTTGTTGTGAAAATACGAACATTAAGGCTGAACTAAACACCCCCTTTCCTATGGGTAAATTACTTAAGGGGGAACTGAACTGCATGTTTTGCTATGGGGAAATTTTAAAGCATACTTTTAAAAAAACTACTTGTTATAATACAAAAATAAA
>JAQGCC010006201.1:0-10536 GCA_034698905.1 Xestoiulus laeticollis
CCCATAATAATGGGAAAAGTCCAATAATACAGCGTTCTATGGGATCCCATTATATGGGAATTTTCACTTGGGATAGCTATGACCAGACTTGTCTCCACATATCGCTATATCAAAAACTGTCCATATATGATTTATATGGATTTGGCCAAACTTATATGACATGATATGGTCATAGCTTTCACTTTTGTCAAATGTCTTAAGATACTTTTGTCGAGTTACTTAAGATTCTTTTATCAAGTGTTTCCTTCTATGAGTAAGACTGATATGAAATACATGTAGTCTAAGATCATATGATAAAACTTATAAAAGTGTCTAAGTATTATTTTTAAATCTATTTAGCAACAAAGGCGGCATAGCCTAGCGGGCGAAAAAAATAGATATGGCCATATATGAAATTTTCCAGATATGGCGGCATCCGAAATTGGCCCACTGGTCCACTATTATTGGCCCAAATATGTATATACATGTATATGCCATATCTGGGTATATCTGGCCAATTTTGGATGCAGCCATATCTGGAAAATTTTATATATGGGTGTAAATTCATATGTATACATATACAGTATAATGCTAACATGTTACTTTCGTTGCCATATGATATAACCATATGATATATATGATATATATATATATATTTGACGTCATTTTCAGAAAACGTCATCTTCAAGATTTTTTATCCTAGCTTTTCAATGAAAGCTAGCTATAGTATACATGTATATGCTATTGTGTATATGCATACAATGTACTACAAATATTGTAATGCATTTCAAACTGAAATGTGAATGACTCAATTTGAAATGTTTGCCCAAATTAGCGCACAAAAGGGGTTTGTGGGACACCCTGTATAAATGTCCTTTTTATCGCCTGAGGGAAGCTGCACTATAAAATGCATGATTCCGCTTCGATTTCGAGCAATATGGAGTTGGGAAATGAAATATTTATAAGGGATGCGCGCAGATGTGCGTATACAATGTACCTGACACGATATGGAAGTCATAAAAAAAAGGCCGGTGCTGAAACTTAATTCCACGTCGTAAACATAAACATCAAAAGAAATTTAAATTAATTCAAGGTCCATCGGGTATATGGCTTACGTTTCCTGATAAACACCATATACATTGTATAGAAATGCGAGTTGAAAGTTCATAGAAGATGGTTTATAGGTGCCTGCAAATTGAATTTGCATCTGAAATTACATAAAGCTTACATTGCAAACGTGCACTATATTGCATGTATATCCTAAAACTTAATTCACCTTTACATATAGTATAAAACGAAAAGTACAGGTGTTTTCAGGCTCCAGGGTTTCCATAAACTCAATTTGAAAGTTCTTCCATCAACACCTTAATTGCTGTTATACCTGACATACGTGTATTATACAGTATAGCAGGTCTAACTACAAATTGTACTTGTATGCAATGACAGTTTATGAGCCCACTGTCATGATATGCTATAGGTTAGATTGCACTATATTTTAGGTTACTAGTGGGTGGACAAATAATATGGAGTAATATATTATGTCCATGGCAATAATATGCTCCATATGAATTCTGATATGTCCGTATATGGCAATTCCCATGTCATCCCATATTCTTATAAATGTGATTGAATTGGACTGAATGTGTATGGCTGCCTTAAGTCAAAGGTGTTCAAAACCCCTTGAAAAAGTTGCATGTATAGCAAACATTGATTTCACCCGGAAGGGGGTAATCGCATTCTTACCCCATCCTCTAGCATTCCCAGATATCCGCCCCAGCCATTTTCCATGGGGTGCGTTACCGTTTCACTCTCGGTGCAAGGACTTGCATCAGATGCCATTCATCTTGGAAGTTACCAATCGGGATGAAAAAAGTAACTTGTTGCCATAAAATGGTCTCTGTATGCGGACAGATGGAGGCTGTTTGGGTCTTGGCCCCACGAGGAAACGGGAGAGTTTTTGGTGAAGGGGATGGGGACAGATGTGCAATCTCTCTTCCAACGGCCATTTGGCCCCGATGTCCATCTGCACGGCATCACTCTCCTTCAAAACCTGGTGGTGACCAGGTTGCTTGCCGCAAAACACTGCCGCCAGCTGGTGCTCAAGGTAGGTTGCAGGCCACGGAGGCCAGCTGGGGCCGAAAGGTGCAGGAAGGCAAACCCCCATCAAGGGGTGCATTCGAGGGAAATGGACGTCAGGTTACCAAAGTTACCCATCAGTAAAAAATAATTGCTCCAAGAAAAAAAAAACGTATTTGGAGCAAAGGCTAAACGGAAAAACTGATCGGTTTGAAGTAAAAAAAATTAATTTAGAGGAAATGCAAACAACCCTGCAGAATGAAAAAAATACATAAGGCCTTGCATATTACTGTATGCCAATTTACGATATCCTCCATATGTCTGAAAACATGTTGGCCATAACAAAAGTGCATGTGAAAATATATTGCATATATATGGACATACATACATGTATACTAGAAATTGGCCATCCGATATGCAAATAGGATCATTTAGCCCCAGGCCACACTAGGCTTGAAACGCACGACTGACTAGCCTCAAACAAGGCTTTCAATTAAATACGAATTTTTGCACGAAATATTAATGTGCAAATTTTATAATTCTAGAATTTAAATTAAATTCGATGCCCTGTTTGAGGCTATATAGCCAAACGCGCGTTTCCACTGTTTATGAACTCTTCATGTTCCCTACATGGGATTTACCCTACAAACATAATATTGAAACAGTGTCTTATGGTATGACGTCATACATGCCTCTCGCAAATGACGTCAACTTTTGAAAAAAATTACATCAGATTTCAATAAGATTAACATTGAAGATTAACTACTATACCTTTGACGTCAGATCTCCGTAAAATTAACATTCATATTTCAAATACAATGTCACTATAAGGCTATAACATGACGTCATAATGTCACTCGCTTTCGGCATAAATGACGTCAGATTTCCATAAGCTTATAACATTGAACCATATTTGAAATGCATATAACATGACGTCATAATACAACCTTTGACGTCTGATTTCAGTAAAATTACTAACTTTGACATATTTACTATATTTGACATACAATGTCACCATAAGGCTATAACGTGACGTCAGAATTAAGTAAGCTTACTATCCATGTATAATATCGTCATTTCCAATAAAAATGACGTCATATGACGTAGAAACTTGTCTACGACGCATGCTACCGCCATACGACAACGACATATGTCATTAAAAGCATGGTAAGACTATTTTTTATACATGTATACAGGCCGTATAAGAACTCTTCAGGAGATAATGGTCCTCACCTTTAAGCTTGGTAAGGGGTGGGTGGGGTGAAACTTTCCCTGGACACCAGGTGTGACGGACGCGTGCCCACGATTTGTTTGACTACCGTTCGGAAGGGGTGGCACGTGGCCGGACAGCTGGCCATAGGTGGAGCGTTGTGCGCATGCTCAGAAGTGGCACGTGCGCGGATGGGCTGGGGGTGGTGCAGGGGGGAGGGAGTTAAGAATAAAGTGTCCGGCTGCCAGGTGGAGCTGTTTGAGGTGCGGCAGGTATATCGCCACCCAAAAACTGCAGAAGGCAAACAAAAACAGGGTCACTTTCCGTGGGGAGGCAAGAAGGTCGCGTGGCTGGCACGCGCCTTCGTTAGTCCGACAAATCTTAAGATATCGCCAAGAGATTTGGGGGGTGCTTGCAGCCGGACCAGCTGGACGGAAAGGTGTCCGTGCAGCTGCCGCGGCCAACTCCGGCTGCTCCGGACGGCATGTGCTGCTGGGACTAATTAACGTTAATTGACGAGCGGGGCCATTGGGTTTCGGGCATGCCCGGCAGCAACCCTGTCCTTATCGACGATCATGCATTGGGGACAATGAAAACATCGATGTCACTACTGACCCACAAATAGAATAACCGGTCGAGAGACCTGTATATAACCAAATTTCACTCCATGGATTAAGTTCCATCGGTATTCCAGGGTGGACACTATATAAACATAAAATCGAACACCTATCCATCCATCCATATACATTACATGTGGACATATACTCTGAGTTATATACAAGTAGCCAAGTAGCCAATTGGCCGAATATTGGAGCAATATTGGTTAAATTGACAAAAAATAGCCATTGAAACCTATATATATTGGTCTGATAGTGGGCCAAGCTTATACTATATGTAATTCTGGGCCAATATTGCGCTCTTATTTTGCATTCAATAGCGCACTTATATTGGCCCAATTTATTTGCCATTGTTGGTTCAGTGACATATGGATAACATAAGAGGACCGATATTGGGCCTAAAATCCATCCCAATATAGGTCCATTTATTGTAATCTGCATGTATTAGCAATTATGGCAAAATGTTAATATTGCAATGTTGTGCCAATATTGAAAAATGCGTTTTGCCTATAATTGGTAAATATTGAGTGCTTACTGGGGATTAACATGTACATGGTCAGATATTAGCAAATATAATGTATGATAAATTATATATCCATGTCCAATTTCTGGATATGTCCAAATTTAGCATTTTCGATATAGGGTACTGTATATATTTATAGCCATGGCACCTGCAGGGATTTTAACTATACTGGACCAACGGAAATTGAACAGAAATCGCTGCTGAAATAATTCAACTACATGTATATATAATCGGAAATTAAAACTAAACTTACATTATTTTGGGGCGGATTTATTTATTTCAACCCCAGCAGAATTATGTGCACCGTTATTTCACACCTGCAATAATCATTGAAGTTGGGATTTAAGTAACGGAAATTGTTCAGAATTCTAAGTTAAAGTAAATTTATTCCGCATAAAATTCCGTTATTTTGATCTCAATTTCCGAGGAATTAAATTATTTCAACTCTCATTTCTGTACAATTTCCGTTCGTCCATTCTCAATCCTATATGTATAGTGAATGTGGAAAAATTATATTAGACAGTACATGTACCTGCATATTTTTCGTCTCCTTTAGAGCAATTATAAGTGTGTAATAAGGTCCAATACATGTACATGTATATAAGACCCATCAGTCCTGTGTCTATAGCCACACTGAATAATTGAAAGCTATTTGTTTGAATTTGGCCTACCAATTTTTAGACCATCCAGTCTTTTCTTTCAGTCCTTCAGTACATGCATTCTTTCGATGACGACATTTTTGGAGAACATTTCTTAAAATTTCATTAAACTGCTTTTTTCATTGAAAATTTACTGCAAAGTTGCATGTCTTGAAGGATAAAATTAAACTATTTAAAAGCATGAAAAAACAGCTGAAAAGTATAAAAATAGCCATGACAGTCCTATATGTCAACATGACGTTCTCTGTGTGGTGACCATGCACCTTGATAGTTCGTTAAAGAACCATTTTTTGGACTTTTAGCAGGTTTTACTGGATATATACATGTATATACACTACCATATATAAGAGCCTATATATAGGCCCTTATTTAAACTTATAAGCCCCACAAACCTTGACCTTATAGCAGATCTATGGCAATTCCATGAACAGCTTGAAACATTGATGTTCATGTTGATTCCCAATACATGATATATACTATATATCTGGGTTTCGAACCCATGTCTAAAGTAATGTATACGTTCCAGCACCCTGCACATATATCCTACATGTACAAGAATGGCTCGTGCTTTCCAAATGTCGAAATTTCACTTTACCCCGCGGGGTGGTCAGTGCAGGAGCCAGGTGACAGCACCCGACGGGATTCACTTGTTTTCCCCGGGAAATGTCTAATTTGCACCCGGGGTCAAAGCAGAGCCGGAAAGCACATGGCGCCGCATGCAGCATCACAGCAATATTAAACAGTGTATATACGGAGGTGTACATAATGAGGGGGGGTGGGGATATCGGTGCCAAGGGTAATCAGCGGTCCATCCAGTCAGCACCTGCCCCACGGTCCGACAGGCACGCGCCATCCGACCCCCACAGGAAGCGCCACCTGCCTCCCGCTTATTTAAAATCCGTCACGTGACCCTGGGCCCGATATCGATCTCATCGATGCGTTGCCTAGAACCGAACAAAAAAAAATCGTCTTGTCAGTGTGACCAAGACGAAGTTGAAACTAAAGAAAAAAACCTTAAAAAACTTGGCAAAAAAAGGAGGTAAAAAAGGTGGACCAAGCCGGCAAATTTGAGGGAGAGAGGGGTCATAAAAAAGTGTTGTTTAAAGTTGCCATTTAAAGACAGCTGCTATGGAGGCAGAGTCACCTGCCGTTTGTGTCAATAAGAACAGGGGGCCAAGGAATTTGGTTTGTTTTATGGCAGGGACATGTGTTTCTGTACGGATTAAGGCGGTTGATCAAGAATTCAATTAAAATGCGGATTTTTGTTTTGGCACGGTTTTCTGAGGAAAATCGTGCAGGGGGGAGGGGGGGGGGGGAGGGTCAAGTCGAGACCCTGGCGGTATAGGCTTCTTAATATGTACGATTGTATGTTTGCGTCATAGAAATAGCGAAACATGGACGTTATGTGCTTGCAGGTGGAGGATCCGCCATCTTGTTGAACCAAACAACATGCTTTCCCCCAATGAACAATTAAGCTTATATACATGTAGATGCATACATATATACCTCATTCATATCGCTATACAGTGTATATGAATAATTTCATGAGGAAGGCAAAGTGGCTGGATGATTATCTGTTTATAATCCCATATGCCTGCATGTATGGAAACATCCTATAAATGAAATTAAAATTACATTTTATGATCATTTTCCATGGCAAATATGGAAGAAAACATGGATGCATGTTATAAATATGGCACCTATTGGATTGTATGTTTTCATATGCAGTATGTATGTGCACATTCATATAAGAATGTACGTTAACGGATATTACAGTAACAAAATAGACATATCTTTGGAGGTATTCCGGGTTAGAAACAGGGTAGAGAAATTATATATGGAATATTTTACATGTAGATGCATCTTAACATACTTCGTCTGAAAAGGTCTTACTATATGATAAAATTAATAAAAAGTGCCTTATAGTTTGTATTATTTTTTAAATCTATTGAGCAACAAAGGTGGCATAGCCTATACCGGGTGGAAAGAAATAGATATGGCCATATATTAAATTTTCCAGATATAGCTGCATCCAAAATCGGCCACATATGTCTACATATGCCATATATTGGTATATGTGGCCAATTTTAGATGCAGACATATCTGAAAAATTTCATATAGATCTATGGCAATATCTATTTTTTCACCCGGATTAATTTATTTACATATATATGTCATATGTATAAGCCATATCTGGGTATATGTGGCCAATTTTTGGATAAAGCTATATCTGGAAAATTTCATATATGGCCATATCTATTTTTTCCACCTGGGAGGGTAGAGATATTATATATGGAATATTTTACATGTAAATGATATTTTTGTTATACACATTTATTTACACATATATACAAGTGTATATTTTTTACAACGATGGATGCATATACAAAAAAGGTTGATACGCCACTAGGAGGTGCTGAACCCCCGATTAACACGCAGCGCGTGGCCATCGACAGGAGGCACGTGCCATGGACCAATCACTTCCGGGTGCGTCCAATATGGAAGCGTGCAAGCCACATTGGACACACTTTCGGTTTGCCAATAGGCCTAACGCATTATCATACATAACCACCTGTCCGAATGCAGCAGTTTCGAGAACGTTTCTTATTTTAACTATTGCGCGAAGGTCATCCTTGTTTTTTTTTTTATCGGCACCCCAGCGGCTGTGTTTGCGGCAGCTGGACTACTTTCATTCTGCTGGAAATATTTGCAGAAAAATATTTTCCTCCTGCATGCATACGTGTTTTAATATAACGCCTAATTTACGAGGGTTGTGTATTATGCATTCCGCAATTCCAGAGTGCTAAGTAAGTTCGCACCGAAAAGGGGAGGACAGGGTGACAAGAACAACAAAAACATCAATATCGAGAGTTAAAAGGCCAAAAGTAAACAAGAAGGCAGGTGGGTGGATTGGAAACATACATTACATGTATATATCAACGCCATCGGAGGATGCGTTTAGATGCTCAAAGTGTATGCGGGTCCGGGTCGAAAGTGTGACGTTTAGGGAGGAGGGAAGTAGTGTCCAAATCCAGGTTCAGATCTAGACTATAATAAGATTCTTAGCCCCAGGCCACACTAGGCTAGATACCCGCGTTTGGCTAGCCTCAAACAAGTCTTTTAATTAAAAAAAGAATTTTCGTACGAGATATTAATGTGCAAGTTTTATAATTCTGGAATTTAAATTAAATTCGACGCCCTGTTCGAGGCTATCCAAACGCGCGTTTCCAGCCTAGTGTGGCCTGGGGCTTACTGTAATGCAAAACAGGCAGATCCATATATAATGCCAATCCATATATATATATATATATATATATATGGAGTTTTTACCAATTTATGAAAAGTAGTCACTATATAAATGTGGTCACTATACAGAGGAGGTCACTTTACCAGGTTTTACTGAATTCCAAACATGAACATACTGCAGTGTGAATTTACTGCATACAGTAGAACATGTACTGTATAGCAGTCCATGTAAAACCTGGTAAAGTGACATCCTCGATATATTGTGACCACCTTAATTTGCATAGTGACTACATATCATAAATTGGTTTTAGTGCATTCATGAAAAAAGTCTTATGTCTTAAGACACTTAATACATTATACAATGAAAATGTCTTAATCTTAGAACTCTTATGAGAAAGTCTTATTCTTAAGATATCAATTGTTTACATAGTCTGATATGAACTAGAGCCAAATACTGTTGGATGCAATTATTTAATTCACAAAACGACCCTTAATTTTGTTTTGAAACAATTGATTTTATAAAGTTGATTTAGTCTTCAGTGATCCGACATAATTGTCATAATACGACAAGTGCATATGCATGTAGCTATCCCATCACACGTTAACAATAGCGATAGTTATTTACTATCTTCAATTCATGTATACATGTAGATAGGATACATCTGTACCGTCTAGCTCTAAAGGAAAAGTACAACAGCCATATTTGAACTACTATACTAAATGCTCCTAATACAGAGAAGTTTTGCACCATAATAAATTTAACTATAAATTCTGAAACATCTTTAAAATGTCAGTCGGATTTACAACATGATTTATGAAGCATGACACGAATAAAGGATATAGAGCATGTTTCCCCAATTTACACCTATAACTGCATTTATATGTAAAAATGTTCCAAATTCACTATATTTTGACATGGACATATAAAGTCATCGTCTAACAAGTGCTTCAGTATAAGTTGTTAAATATGCAATTGTATCTAAATGACAGCAAGGTGGGGTTGCACCATGCCTAGAACCCACTATTTAAGTCACATAAATATAAAACCTGTTTTTAATTTGGTGCATCCTTTTCAAACCATGCACAATTTGGGTCTTCTATAGGAGGTGAAACATTTCTTATGGACGACCTCTCGCAAGTCGCCATGTTTTGCACTTGAGCAGTCAGTCAGTAGGGATTAAACCACAGTTACCAAATTATCCAAGTCTGGAGTTTGATGCAAAAAAAAAAGGGGCAATTGAGTTTAATGACGCGGGAGCCAGCATTTTTTGGTCCCTTAAATATTCAGATTAATTGCATGAACACCATTCATAACCGGGTTGTTATAAGTGTGCGTTCAGCTGTTACACGCATGTAAAACGAGGGGTACAAAGATGGCGTCCCAGCTGTTTGAAATTAAGGCAAAGACCAAATATATATACCGTTTATGATGGATAGCGAAGCACGTGGTGTAGCAGACTGTCAAGTTTTTCTTCATTTTTTTTTCTCCCCCATCACTTCCGACGCAATGCACCGCAAACCCAATCTAGCATAAGGTTAAAACCCAAATTAGGAAGATTCGGGACTGGTTTAATATCTCGAGGCAGCATATGGCACTCAGTTTTCATAACAAAATATAGCAGACGTGCACTATATAGACACCGAGCATTAGCCGCAAAGCGTCTGTCTATATCGCGTCTGTTCCACTTTCGGGGGAATATGTCTTTTTTTGAAAACAAAATTATGGAAATAAACTCACTTCAGAGTCATATTGCACGAGATGAAAAGAGAATGACAGGTTATGAAGTGCAAGTGGAAACCTAAAATGCATGACTGGTGATGAAAATGGTACAATAACACTGGGTTGAAGTTGGTTTTACTATGGTGACCCACACTGGGTCATGATTGACACCATTGGTTGGGTTAATGTTTTGTTAGTGCCAAAGTAACCGTATTGCACTCAATGCTACACTGAGAATTCCAAAGTAATCAGACGTTACTGAGCCAATGCTGCATGTATTGTATATTCCAAAGAACCATGAGGTGTTGGGCTAAGGATAAGAACAGTTTGGGGGCATGTAATAGCATGAAGCATAGCATGATCTGAATGTAGTTTTCTGATTGGGCAATCGGAATATCCCGCCATCAGGTCGCCTTTGTTGCTCAATAGATTTAAGGGGGATCTGAACTGCATGTTTTGCTATGGGGAAATTTTAAAACCTACTTTTAAAAAAACTACTTGTTATA
>JAQGCC010006202.1:0-10534 GCA_034698905.1 Xestoiulus laeticollis
CTTTTATACTAATTTCCAGGGTCATTTCCATAAGATCATCTCCATAAATTTGCATATTTCTCTTCTTTTATGACTTTTACTTCCTTATGTCATCATTTGCATATGTCGGTGGTCTCTCCTCTTTGGATCGAGGGCTTTTCACGGTCTCAAATTTAGTCATGTATAACCACATCTTTATTAATTCTTGTTAGTTCTTCTGATTGGTGGTCAATGACGTAATGCTCCAGATGGATTGGTGGACCGGGACCGCACCCCTGTCCACCTTGTTAACAAAACTGTGTTCCCTGTGACATGGATCATTCTTTTAAGCAATGCCACCCGTAAGAAGGACCTCTGCCTCCGCGCCAAGGCTCCGTGAAATGCCATCACCAAATGCCACATTTGATGTTCCCCGTTCGCGCTTTTTTTTGGAGCGCACCTAAATGGTGCGCTCTTTACTCACCATCGTTCGACTCCCCGAGTCTTCCTAATCATGATACCACCGGCTGATGAGGGCTGGGCTCGGTTTTCGATGTTACTGTTATTTTCTTTTATGGAGTGCCAGTGGCCCGGCCTGCAAGTGGCCCCCACTGAAGAAAACCTGAGGGCATTTTTTTCAGTATGCTCGCCTCGGTTGCCTGCCTGGGGGTGATTGCAACCCCCACCAGTTTCCAACCGTACGGTTGGAACTGGCTTCCGACCGCTCCAATGCCAGTTCATCCAACCGCTTTTGCTCCGTCACCAGTGCCTTGTCATCCGACCGCTTTTGCTCCATCTCAGGTGATGACCAGTCCTATCAGTCCCTAGGTGAGATCCATATCTCCAATGCCAGCGTTGGGTGCTTCCAGGAGAACACCCATGACCAGGGATTCACCATCACCTCTTCTGACTCCCTGTCGTGGGCGGCGGGTGCCGACCCCTGCCCCGCGACTCTTAGATGATTCTCCCCGTTCTCCTGCCCCACCTTTGGAAGAAAAAGCTGAAGCCTGGCAGGAGCTCCAGATGGAGCTCGACGGCCTCTACTCTAATGATACTTTTCTGGCCTTCCTGCCGAAGACCCGGGGGCAATCAAAGTGTGGTTGCCCATTTTTCTTACCGGACTGACCAGATGACGACCCTCCCTTTTCGAAAAACGGACTCTTCTGTGGTGCTAAGGTGACCCACTTCGCAGCCGGGAAAGCATGGTAAGTTCATTTTCATTTCTTCTTTTGCATATCTTCTTGGTCCCGTTTTTTGTATGGCAACAGCAGTCATGAGCAACACCGAGAATGGGCAGAAGATTGATCGTTTAGAGGCCCACCTGCAGGATGGTCTCTACAAGTTCCAGCCTTTGGACGTCCGACGTTTTGGCCCCGACGTTTTGGACACCGCGATCCGGAAGCCATTAGGAAGATGGCTCGCTAGCAACTAGTCTGCGGGCTTGAGCTGGAAGTCACAGATGGACCTTGGCCAGGCTGCGATTGCTGTGCTCGCGGAAAGATGAAGTGCAAGAGCTTTCCCACGAGCAAAGCTAGATCAACGAAGCCAGTGGATCTGATTTATACTGACGTCTGTGGCCCGATGCCTGTTACGTCATTTGGAGGCAGTCGATACATCCTCACATTCGTTGATGACTACTCCCGTTATACGAAGATCGTGCTCCTGAAGAGCAAAGCTGATGTTTCGCAGTCGATTAAGGATTTCGTCGCCAAAGTTCATACGCGGTTCGAGCGGCACGTGAAGGTCTTCCGATCGGACAACAAGAGGGAATACATCGAAAATAGCGTGAAGAATCATCTACGTCAGCTCGGGATTCGACAGCAGTTTACTGTCCGCCACACTCCGCAGCAGAACGGAGTAGCAGAGCGAAAGAACCGGACATTGCTGGAAATAGCCCGTTGTATGCTGATAGATGCCGGACTTTCAAAGTGCTATTGGGCCGATGCCGTTTTGTATGCATCTTATCTGCAGAATCGTCTGCCGACTGCAGTGAATGACAAGGTGCCGCACGAAATGTACTTTTACAAGAAGCCAGACGTCAGCCAGATTCGAGTCTTCAGAGCTCGTGTGTTAGCGCACGTGCCAGCAGCTCTCCGTCGCTAGCTGGATGATCGTGCCGAACCCGGAGTATTTGCCGGCTTCAGCAATGGTGTGAAAGGCTTTAAAGTACTTGATCCTGCTACTGGACGACTATTACACTCTCATACAGCTCGTATTGTTGAAGATGAGCCGTCCAGCATCAAGCCTCTTCCTGTGGTGCAGGAAGAGCCGGAGCCACAATGGGACTTGGTACCCCACTTTCCTCGACGACAGCGACGACGACGACTTGGCGCCGACGACGATGCCGACAACGCCGCTGAATCCTCCGATGGTTGAACCTGAACCAGAAGTCATGCCAGATGATACCGACATCGATTCCGGAAGCGACGACTACGTAACTGACGACGATGATGAAAGCGAGTTTGAGGAGGATGCAACTGGCGACGACGAAGCATCGCCATCACCTGTCTCACTGTCTCCGTCTCCTCCGTCGGTTGTAGTACCACTACGTGCGCGTGGCCGACCACGCCGCAGTGAAGTTTTGAGACGACCCCCTGTGCTTCCTGTGGAGCCCCGCCAATCGACGCGCTCGACCGCAGGCAAACCGCCGGACTGCCACGTTGCCAGGACAGTTATCGATATCGTGCTAAACGAGCCAAACAGCTGGACGGAAGTTCAGAAGTTACTCGCTGTGAAGAGAACGCAGTGGCAGCGTGCGGCCAAGGAAGAAATGGCGCTGCTGAAGAAACACCATGTGTGGGATCTTGTAGATCTACCTCCAGGCCACTCCGTTGTGACCTGTCGTTGGATGTTCCGCGCCAAGACGGATGTTAACGGACTCATCCAGTCACACAAGGCTAGGCTTGTAGCGAGAGGGTTCTCGCAGAAGTACGGGGAGGACTACGATGCCACGTACGCGCCTGTCGTAACGCACGACACCATATGTCTATTCCTCGCTATCGCCGCCGCGAAGAAACTGCATGTAAGGAAGTTAGACATTCGGAGCGCCTATCTCAATGGCATCCTTACCGACGAAATCCACATGGCGCAGCCACCGGGATTTGTCGCCGTTGGACAAGAGAGCAAGGTTTGTCGTCTCCGAAAAGCTTTGTATGGCCTCAAGCAATCGGCGATGGTTTGGAACGAGACAACGACGAAGGTCCTGATTCAGCTCGGCTTCAAGCAGAGTGGATCTGACCCATGCCTGTTTCGTCGAGAGGGGGTGGAAGGAGAAACTTTCGCATTAATGTACGTCGACGACCGACGACCTGTTGGTGTTGGGCAAGACGTCGAAAATCACCGCTGAGGTGACCCGCCAGCTGAACCGACACTTCGAAGTACATGACCTGGGCAACATAGCCTACTACCTCGGCATCAAGGTGCAGCAACCAGCGAATGGAGATATCTTGCTTTCGCATGAGGCGAAAATCGTCAAGTGGGTTGCTGATCATGGTCTAATTGATGCAAAGCCGGCCAAGACACCTTTTACCGACCAATTTTATCACCACAGATGACGACGCAAGCCCTCGACTCCCGAATAATAAACATTACCGACAGGCTGATGGTTCACTGCTTTACCTGGCCACTGTTACACGACCTGATGTTGCGGCTGCTGTGGGTCTTCTGGCCAGGAAAGTCGAGGCGCCTACCCAGGCGGACTGGGAGGCCACAAAACGGGTTATTCGCTACCTGTCCACAACTCGCATCAAGGTTTTGCGGCTACCTGCTGTCAGCGACCAAGTACTGAGGTGCTATGTCGATGCGGACTGGGGTGGCGACCGGATTGACCGGAAATCAACGAGTGGCTGCCTACTTCGTTTTGGCATCGCCACTATTGCGTGGAGCAGCAAGAAGCAGTTGTTGGTCGCACTGTCTTCGACTGAAGCCGAGTACCTCGCGGCATCGGCTGCGATGCAAAAGGTGCTATGGCTTCGCCAGTTGTTGGCCGACTTGAACCAGCCAACAATTGATGGAACCCTGGTGTTCGAGGACAACCAAGGTTGTATCAAGATGATTTAAGCGGATCGCTCCACGGCGGAACACGGCACATTGACATCAGCCACCACTTCCTGAGGGACCTGAGACGACGGAAGATCATCGATGTGCGTTATTTACAGACGTCCGAGATGATAGCTGATATCTTGACGAAGCCGTTACCAAGAGTGGCTCACGAGAAGTTCACTACGCGGATTGGACTGATTTCTCCTGAGCCAGCGACGAACACCACTCTGGTGCGAGAGGGGGTGTTGGAATAGAGCGCCCCTGCTGATGTTCCAGGGCCAAGTTTTTTCCCGCCCTTTGTTGTTAGGCAACAAGTGCACCGTTTTTTGCCCTCTGACCTGGGCTAATTAGCGTACTTTGGATAATTAGCACTCCTTTCTTTTTTCTGCCATTTTCAGGTCGCCATATCTAATCACTCTCCAACCTGAACAGCCAAGTGAACAGACGTGCTGTCCACTCCCTATTTTTCCAAATGCTTTTTTTTTCAAACTTCTTTGTTGTTTTGATTCAACAAAGACCTGGTCGTCTCCTCTGAATAACCAACAGAAACATAAATATTCGCAAAACTGGCTTAAAATTATAGGCTTAAAACTAGGCCTAAAAAGTTTTTTTTTTAAATTGCCGACTTTTTACTATAACGACGATAACTTAAGAACTAATCTACCTATCTTACTGTTTTAACTTTAGAAATAAAGAGTAATAAATTTCGCGAATTTTGATGTAAGAAATGTTTGTGTAGCTATAATAGCCACAGAATTATGTGCTATTTCACTACCCATACGAAAAAGTGTCTGCAGAACTTCTGCAGACAATGATATGCTTATTTATGCATTAATAAACTTGCAGCATTAGTGTGATTTTTTCTGCACATATACATTGGATAATTTTCTGCAGAATTTTATTGCCAGAATTTAAACTACAGACTTATTCATGCATAGCTAAATCTGAAAAAATGTATGGCAGTTCACTTTTTACTATTTTCTGCAACCTTAAGTTATCCAGCTTTATACTTTTTTCATCTTTCTTATAATATTCAAATTGTCAATTAGTTATATATATTAGTCTTAAATTAAATTAATATATAATTTGCACCTTTTATTTGGTACAACTATATAAATTTTATGGGTAATAAATTAGCCTTTGGAATGAACAGTATTAGGGAAATTTAGAAGAGCTTACATATAATACAAATATGTAACAAGATAATTGAATAAACATATTCAATGAAGATTTATAATAATCTCTATTTAATAAACAGATAATTTTTAAAAAAACATGAAATTAGGTACCAATTCAAAAAAATCCTTTAATGAAAGGGCTAAAACTATATTAACGAAATTAAGTAGTTTTAATTACATGGTGGCAAAGTAATCGAAATTACAAAATTAAAGCAACCACTAGTAATTCAATCATATAGATTAATAATAATCACTGAATGTTTAGATATTAGAAGAACTCTTTTATTTAAAACAGCTGTTAAAATGCAAACAATACATATGGATTAATTCTAACAAGGGATTAAAAACATGAACCATCAGCATTAAATTGTTGGTTAATATTATCATTATTAAAAACAAAAGATAACAATTTTGCCACTTTTACTACAATCACCTATACTGTAGCAATGGCCATCACCGAAGTCGCATTTACTGTTGAACTTTGCCATCGTTGATTTTAGAGTGATTAATTTGCCGTACTAGATCAGAAAGAGAACGCTTAATATCCCTTATATATGGCAAGTTGACTTTGTTGGCTCCATCAAACCCAAAGCTTTTCAAAGAATACACTAGTAAGTTTAAAAAAATGTACAAAATATTAGTAATTAGATAACTTTAGCTGTTGACTATGTACAGGTATATATAAATTAAAGTATATATACTTACTTATAACAGCATCCCTTTTTTGCTGTCTATAGGAGGATTAACAGGCAAGTTGAAGTTTGCATTGCATTTTTTGCCATACAAGGATTTTCCTATAACTTCATGATCTTCAAAAACATGACAAAAGAGGTTTCTTGAAAAGATTGTGGGAGAACTTGAAATTGCTTTTAGTATGCTTATTTCTGCTTCACTGATAAAAACATTGTTGCCAATGTTAATTTTTCCCTGCAACAAATAAAAGAAATTTATGTAAAAATACAAAATGATTATGATCACTTCTAATTTTACATGTAAATGTACATTTTAATCATGACTAGAATTAATTATTAATAAAAAATATTATATAATACATTTCACGTATAATAATTTTATAGTAATACAAAATATGTCAACGCCTTTTATTGTTAAAATAAGTAAAGAATTGTTTTAGCCACAACAAAATTAATTTTGATTAATTAATTCACTACTATTAAATAATACTTACAGAAGATGGATTTTTAACATTGTTGAGTTTCTCAACTTCTATTTTCAAGGTTTTAGCTCAATCTTTTATTGTTAAGAAAAGAGAATTATGTAATAGAATAATCATTTCATAATTTAAGAAAAGTTACTTACTTTTGTATTTATCCAATTTTTCCTTAAGTTTTCCTACTTTTATCTTCTGTTTTTCCAATTCCTCCAGGCAATTACAGCAAGGGACAGAAGTATTTGTGTTTGGATCAATGGAAATCTCTTGTAAGACATTGGCAATTTTGTCCTGTCTAGCTTGTCTTTTTGAACTGAGACTTGGCTTGTTAAATATACAATTTATGTTCTACAAAAAGGAAATTCATTAATAAATTCATTTAAATAGTTTATATTATATTGAATATTTAATTTACTTTAATATATATTGGAATCTTTATTACCTCTAAGCCAGTGTCTATGCCATCTTCAAGATGAGTAGATGATTGGTTTGAATTCATTTTATTTTTCAACAAATCTTGCATTTCTTTATTAAGCTTTTCGTGGTTATTATCTAAAAAAATATATTATAATAGAAGTTTTATTAAAATGTTACCCTTGGGTATTTTCAAGCTAATTATTAAAATTTAAGTATACTTACCAACATCTTTAATACTGCTAAATATTTCTTTGTTTTCCAAAATGCTTGCACTTCAAGTCCAATGAGGTCACTTTTTTATCCTGGTCTTTTTTATTTACAAGAGTGGAACTCCAATGACTGAATAACGGTTTCATGTTCAAACATAGTTGAATCCATTTTGTTTCAATTGTTCAACCTAAACTTAAAATGACTATTGCACTGACTATTGCATCTAGAGTAAACAGTTTTTTTCCCTATTCAGTTTGGCAAATGATGTAATGGTTTGGTCCATTACAGGGGAAAGGGGGATGGAAATGAAATAACAGACAGGCCTAGCACTTCTTCACTTTGTGTAAGTCAATATATTTTTTGATATAATAGGACCTCTAAGGTCTAATTAATATTTACATTATGTATACATATTGGTAAGCAGTTCATTTACTTTTTGTATTTATATTTATTAATAATAGACTGATACAATTGCAACTAGTGAAACTGCAATTGGAAATACTGATTCAGAAGATAATAGTTCTGTAATTGAAGTTCAAGACAATGATTCTAAAAATTTTAATGAGTTTTCAAGCACAGCTAGTGATGAATGTTTATCTACAGAGGAGGACAAACCCATGCCTGTATGTATATCTTTTATAATGATTTATTAATCCTTAAATTTTCTTGTTATTAATTTGTAAATATCTTGTATAGGACCAAAATATGGACATGCCTTTATTTGAATCTGCAAAAATAACTCTTGCTTAAAGTGCATTACTTGTATTTTCCTTTGCAAATCGACACAAACTACTAAAATCTACAATTAAGGATCTTCTGGATTTAATTTATTTTCATTTGCCTAGGGATCTGACATTTTTTCCTAGAAGTTACTACAATTATGAAAAACTGTTACCCATCAACTATTCTTGGTATACTACTTATTTTTATTGTGATGAATGCAAAATATATGTTGGAGAAATTGAGAAAAACTCATGCCCGAAATGTAAGGCAGAAATTAAAAATGATTTTCTGTTAAAATCAGGAAAGTTTTTTGTCATATTTGATATAAGTCTTTTCATCAAACAGCTATTAAAGGATGTGAACATTTCGAGTGAATTAGTCAGGAATTTCCAAATTCGAAAACAGGAACCATTCAGCATGTATTCTGATGTGAAAGATGGAATAAAGTATCAAAAACTTAATTAGGGAGAACATGATATCACATGTTCATTGTACACAGATGGAATCCCAGTATTTAAATCTTTTAAATTTTCATTGTGGCCAATTTCTTTTACAGTTAATGAGCTTAGCTATTCAACCAGGGCAAAAAATATATTTGTAGCTGGCTTATGGTTTGGGCAGAATAAACCAGATTTTGATATATTCTTTAAACCACTTGTATCAATGTGTAATAGTTTAACTAATGAACCTTTGAAATGGCAATTCAATGATGTGGTATATTCAAGTAAGATTATCTTTCCAATATTCATTGCTGATTCAGTGGCCAGATGCACAGCTCAAGGAATTAACCAGTTGAATGGAGCTTTTGGTTGCTCATGGTGTTTAAATAAAGGGAGCACATTTTGAAATACTGCAAAATCCCACAATTGGGTATATGTGGAAGAGCGCCCAATTGCAAAACAAAGAACTGCAGAAACATTTTAGTACATTTAAAGAGCTTGAACAATGCTTTATCGAGTGAAAAATGCTTCACAGCTTTTGTTGTTAAAATCTTTTGATATATGTGAAGGTTGCACATTTGAACATATGCATTCAGCATTATTAGGAGTTTTTAGAACATTTTGTTTTAATTAGCTTGACCCAAAAAATCGAAAAAAGGCATATTACCTAGGAAAGTCTTTTGAAATGTTGAATACCCGACTTCTACAAGCAAGTGTTCCTCTTGAAATGTGTAGATCAATAAGATCTCTTTGCCATAAAAAGTTTTGGAAAGCTAATGAGTGGAAAACATGGACATACATAGCCCCAGTTGTTCTAAAGGGTATTTTACCTGAGCCATATTACAGTCATTTTCTAAAATTTGTTGAAAGGATTATGCTTCTTAGTTCACAAGTAATAACATTAGAAGAAGTTGATAAGGCAGAAAAACTTTTAAATGAATTTGTTAAACGAACAATAGGGATTTATGGGAAAGATTGGTGCTCATTCAATGTCCATATTTTGAGACATGCAGCAACTTGTGTCAGAAACTGGGGCCCACTATAGGCTTATTCAGCATTTTCCTTTGAAGGATTCAATGGCAAGTTGTTTAACTATTATAATGGGACTCAGCATTTACCACTTCAGATAACCAAGCATTTGATTCAAATTGCTAAATCAAATGAAATCGGGACAGTTCTTTAAGAATAAAGTAGCACATTCGTTTTTTCGATCCATGATTACAAGTACATGTAAGCGTATGCAATTGATGGCAACGCGTGTAAAAAGAATTTTATTTTTAGGTCCCAATAAGCTGTGTTTTTTAACTGGTCAGTTCAAACAGATGATTAAAAACATCACAGGAAATGATGAATTAATTGCTGTAAGAACATTCAAAAAATGCCTTATTGAAAATGTGATGTTTACTACAACAGCTTGAAAATCAAAAAAGCGTTGCAATTATATTTGTTTAATGAAAGATTCTACTGTAATGCTTCTAGCAGAGTTCTTGTTGTGTATTACTGGCAATAACAAATTAAATGCACTTGCAATGGCATCACGAATCCACATAACACCTTTAAAAAATTTAGATTTTTCCTATAGTGTTGACAAGATTGAAAATAATTTTGAAATTGTAAATTTGCAAAACATTTATTTAAGAAAATTTATCTGTATATTTGACAAACACCAAATCAAGCACATTGTTAAACTACCAAACATTGCTGAATTTGAATAAGTGATATTGGTGAGCATGCAGATCAACAAATGCTCATACATAGGCCTACTAGCTGTAATAAATAATGTGAAATTAAAAACTTATGTATTAAACGTGGAAAACTTTCAGCCTAGTGTGTCATTTGTATAAAATGTTATAATTGAATTTGCCCATGAATCAATCCAAAGGAATAATAACCACACTCATACACATGCATACTGTATGTGTAAGGAATATGTCACTCTGCAGGGGTTGATTATTAATTTCTGTAATTCACCAGCCCAGCAGCATGATTTTTGCATGCATGTTATACTAAAAATGCATAAATGTAGATTTCTGGAGAGTGTATTTTGCATTACCAATTCTGCAGCATAATTTCGATAATATTTTATGCATGTATTCTGCATGACATCTTTCTAGCTGCATCATGTATGTGGATTTATGCACAAAAACTTTTGCAGAAAGTTTCAAGCCTATTCTTTTATGCAAACATTATGCAAAATACCTGACAAGGTATTTCTGCAGTTAATTCCTGCAAACATGTTTATGCAGATATTTCACATAAACCAGCATATTAGGTGACCCACCTGAAAACCCGGGGTGCCAGTTACTGGCTGACCCTCTAGGCGTGAGGACTCTTACTGGGGTTGACCACCCTGTCCCTGCTGTCGCACCGCGGACAGTGGGAAGCTGCGCTCTGATACG
>JAQGCC010006203.1:0-10533 GCA_034698905.1 Xestoiulus laeticollis
GTGTGAATTAACACGCAAAAGTTTTCTTGATCCACATCAGTTCTACATCAACGTTGGTGTGAATCAGGTGTAAGAAACTTAGTATATTTTAAACTGTTTTTTGCATAAAGACATTTTCAAATATTTTTAGCTTCCTGAATACTTCATTGGTTGAAAAACAACCATAACTTGATAAACTTGAAACACCAGATTACATTTCTTCGAAAGTGTAACCATTTAAAAGCACTAAACTTGTACTGCAATTATTAAATCTTATTAATAATCTTACAGATTTAAGAAAATTGTCTTTCGATTTCTTGTCTTATATGTATGTTCTTGGGACAAATTAAAGCCGTATTTGAAATGAATCGCACTTCTTATTTCCAAGCTAAAAATATAATCTTAGATAAGAAAAAATATAAACAGTGTATATTTTAAATATATTTTTATACTTTTTTTATGAAACATTCTCTTCAAATTTTTAAACTGCTGATAATTATTATTATAAAGACTTACTTAATTTGATACATTGATTGCTTTTATTGATTTCTGTCATTTTATTAACCATTTGTATTTACTACTTCATAGAATACAATCATTGGACAATAAATTAAAGCAGCTCATACTAACAGAAAATAAAACTTTCTATGATCCCGTTGTCAACGATAGAAACCAATTGGTTAAATTACAAAGAAAAAACATAGAATTTCTCGACAATCTGCTATTTTTGGCCAGGTCATGCCTACCACAGTCAGAAAAAAATAATGCTACACGTATAAATTGCATAGAAATGTAAAAATTACTCACATAGACCCACGTGGAACAATCATGTTGACATCCTGAAACACTTTTAATGGTTTTCCATTATATTTCACGTATGATTTTTCTGCTTTTGAAATATAAACCGCGTTAGCGTTCATCGACATCTTGTATTGTTATCCACTTTTAATCACTCTCTTTCACTGGCGAGAACAATTGCATTTGTGCAAGTACAACAACCGTTGACCTGAAGAATGAGCATCTAGAATCACGTTTTGCAACTCCACCAGAAAAGGATCAAGGTTAGAAAAAATGTATAAGCAAGACTAGCCAACCCACTGAACGAATGAAAATGAAGGTTATAGCCAACACGTATGAATTAATTAACGTCACATTTGATATAACGTACATAAACATGAAGTAATACTCAGTTGTATTTACAGCCTCTAGCTTGCTACTTTATTTTCACTTTCTTCTTAATATCTAAATTTGCATATGGCCTACACGTTTATGGCTATTGGCGTTCAATAACCAACAATAATAATGAACATAATATAATCGAGAAAGATATAAGCCATTAGGCAAAAGTAAAAAAACGTATGCTACACTGCAAATCAAAACATTTTAAATTTCCCTGAAATAAGATGCAAAGTTGCAAGGGAAATTTGCAAAAATGCATCTTATTTTAAGTTAAATTTGCGAAGATGCATCATAACGTCTTACAATGTATTTCGGGGACAGTTTTAAATATGTTTTTAGTTGTAGTGTATACTCAAAATACATGTACTCATGTTTTTCAAAAGTCCTTTGAAAATCTTCGGAAACTAATTACAAGTTAGTTCCAAACTGACAGGACAGCAATTACTTATCGTGCAAATATTTTCCCAGATTGTAAAATACAGTACGTGTATACATGTACAGGTGGCTCTCGATATAACGAACTTCAAGGGGATAGAGTATTCCTTCGCTTTACTGAGAGGTTTTCGCTCCTAGCCGGCTTTCATGGCATTTTATGACATCTAGCAGTTTTTTAGATTGAAATGAGTTTTCTTTTACCCCCAATAGTCCTTTTGTCTTCTATAAACACCAGAAATACAATTTTTTGAAAATGCTGGAGAATCTACACACTAAAGTTAAACCAATCCTTAACATCAATGAAAATATGAATCTTATGAAAACAGGATGATCTGTGTCTCTGACCTAAAATAATGAATTGTTTTTCGTTATAAACAGTTATTTAGTATTGTGGTATAGTAAAGGGGCCAGCCGAACCGTTCGTTATACCGAGCGGTTCGTTATACAGGAGGTTCGTTATACTGAGAGGCTAATACATGAGAGATATTTGGTCGGAGCCATTTACTCTGTGAGTAGCCTACATTTATTTGCTCACTTTTTTGCAAATGATACCAAAACCATCCAAAATACCTAAAATTCAAGGCTTCAGGTATTGGCTATATGTCTACCCATTCCTTTAATGACTACAGCTACAGTCTAGATTTTGCTGGATATTATAACAAAAGTGTACCTTTGCAAGTATATTCTTAAAAGAACTTTTTATTTTGGACCAAAAGCTTGTCCCTATCCAAGTACGTATTGTTGCCAAACCTTTCCATCCAAATTCTATTGATGGCACGGGCCTATAGTGTTATGGCTACAGCTTCCTCCTACGCCCTAAACGTCACCCCTTCCAGCTTTGTATTTAGGGTGACCAAGAGGACTTCAGGGCTATACCTACAGACAATTTTTTCATGAATAAGTTACCGCGGTATTTTTCTTGTAGGAATTGCATGGTCAAGTTACCAATTGTTAAAAGTATAGTCCGAGAAAAACGTTTGCTAAAATCGATGTTATTTTAGCCTGGCAGATGGTTTTCTTTTCATGTTATTTTAACCCTTTTTCTCCTTAGCCCCATGTGTATGTGTCAATCACGATTCAACATTGTTGGTCTGGGGTATATACTTTGTTGGCAACATTTTATAGCGTTAAAACTTGGGTTAATTCATAGTTAAATCAAATTTAAGACAACGAAATGATTCCATGAACTAGTTCAGATCTCATTTTCATTTTTAATTCGCCATCGATTTTTTGTTGGCTATTCCATTGGCATAAGATGGCCATTATACAACCCCGATGAACAAGTTACGTGATATCTGGTAAATTTGAATAAAAAAGGGTTGTCATCTGCACTTTTTCTATGCTGAACCCACGGCTAGCATGCTAAGTTAACACATCGGTTATATTACCGCCATGTTTAAACAATTTCAAGTAGTTCAACGTGCTTCATTTCAATATGAATTAAATAGCAGCAATAGATTTTGTTTTTGCACGTGTGGGACCATAGTCATATAAAACCCTTTGGCCTTCAGTATAGAAGCTAAGGCAAACAAAATTATTCAGCTGATTTGATATGCGGTGGACGTTGTCTGGGTCACTGCATTGCTTAGGGGCTCTTCAACAACCCTTTCAGGGCTTTTTTTTGGACAGGTTTTAAGGCAAAGCTGAGCTTTTGAGGGTTGGCATTCTGTCCTTATTAAAACAGGCGTAATATTTTATTTTAGCGACTTAATTCGTTTATAAAGGAATTAGTGAGCAAAACCAGTCTTGGTAATGGTGGGAAAAAAATGAAATTTAAGAGGGCAGGGAGTAGGAATGGAAAGAGGGGACGCGGCACGTGGGTCAGGGGAAAGCCTGGTGCAAAAAAAAAAAAAAAAAAAAAACTTGGGACAAGGTTCTGAACAGGTTCATCATGGAATAAAAAATCAAGGACATATAGGACTAATGGTAGCCATGCAATCAGCTTATTGATGTACATGTACAGGCCGAATATACATGTATAGTCAGAGAAAAAAAAAGGCCCATTGCCTTGAGCTAGAAGAGTAACAGGAGGCTGGCCACCCATCTCTATTCCACCCAAATCACTTAGTGCCCCCCCATCATCATCATTATCTACCCAAATCTTTGGGTTAGGTTAGGCTGGGTTAGGTTTGGTTGGGTTAGGCTGGGTAGGTTAGTTAAGGTTAGTTTTCAAACATAAAGGACAGGGTGGATAAATATTTGGGTGGCTCCAACAAGCATTGTTTATGTCGATGTGTAAATGAAAGGTTTTACCCTTGTTAATGATAAAATTGGTTAGGAGTATGGATTCTTGTTTGCTTACTTTGGATAAGTTGTACATGTACACTGTATAGTGATAAAATTAAAAATTTTGATTTATTGAACATGTTGAGGGTAACGTTGTTCAGTTGTAAAGTTTTGTGCAAGTGCTTGATTAATGTGTATATAGGGAGCAACTGTTAGTGTTTGGTACTTCAAATATACAAATATATTGCAATTATAAAAATTATACAATACGTAGATGTTGATCATGTTACATACATGTAGCAACCTTGACAAACCAATCCTGTATAATACCCAATAATTTAGAGATGCGCTTGCAATGATATATAGTATTATTTGCTCAGTAGCTTTCAGACGTTCAACGTTGATATTATTAATGCATTTTTTAAATCAAAAATTGCAACTACTAAATTACTGTACTAAAATTTCTTAAATGAAAATGTCCCATGAAAACGATCTGCACACCAAATTTCAGCTCTTTAGGAAGTGTAAAAGTTAGTCAAAAAGTGCCTCAAAAAGGTTGAAATAAACAACCAAGCAACAATCCAAGTTAAATAAAAGATTTTAAAAAGCGTGTAGAAGAAATTATCAAAAAATGTATCATTATCGAGATGATCTCAAAAAATGTAGAACGCCCTTCACCTCATTTTCGACCAAGGCCCTTAATTTTCAGCTTCTCGGTAATAACATACCGTACATTATATGTTCTCTCTTTTATCATATGAGTTTTCATAACTTCACCTACATTTTTTATATTATTTAATATTTAAATTGAAGTTATAATTTATACAATCATTGTTTGCAATTTGTAACGCACACCTCATATGCTCATAACTTTGTGTCTAGTACTTACTTTTTTTACTTAAAATTTATCACCTCGGTGAATTTTTAAGTTATACAATCTAGGAATAGTTGAAGTAAAGTTGCACACAAGGAAAACTCCGCACACCAAAAATAAACTTGCTTCTTTTCTTTAGAACAACCTGAATTCAAATTTTAAAATAACATCTGTTCTGTATTTCTTTTTCATTTTTTATAAAATTCACTGTTCTTAAATAACGTGCATTCTTAACAAAGCATAGACCAATTGGCCATACATATTGACCATGTGCGGAATTTTCACTGTAAGCAATTAATTATCGGGCCACGTGGTATCTATGAGGAGTACGAAAACTACAAGAAAGATTGCAAGGATAACTACATGTTCAAGTCTTAAATTATTTAACCAGATTTACCAAAGCAACATTCATGCCCTTTCAATCTCTTATCCGTTTATCAAACGCCCAAATCAGTCTCGCACACATAATTTATCATTCTAGTAAGAAGGTCCCAAAGTACTGAACATAGGGCCTACCCTGCATGCTGCACATCAAATGCTTGACACGCAGGGATATTAATGATCCCATATCAAATGGAATTAATGGGACTTTTATGAAATCTTGACTTTTTTAAACGGAACACAAAAGCGTGTTCTGACAGGAGCATTACGCTTATTAGTGTTTAATTTGACATGACCGTTTCAGTATTTAAAGCATAAAGCCCTTTTACATTATCATTCCCCTTTTCCCCCCTCTTGCTCCATCATAATTTGCTCGGTGTGATAGGCAGTCTTTAAGATTTTCTCGCATATGTTTTTATATTTCACAATGGTTACCCTTGCGGGATAGTTTCCCCGGGGGTATTTACACGGACATTGCATCCTTAATCCATCATACCTGTCAGTGCTTAAATCTGCTCTGTATCGCCGGCCATTCAGGCTCAACTAATCTGATGGCTACATTTACATTTGTTTGGAGCTTATGTTTGATCTGATCCTGATAGCTTAAATACATGAATATGAATATGAATTGCTAAGGGGAATTTGGTTATAATGCAACTCAATAACTATGAAAAGTGATGCTGATACAACAACCAGGATAAATAACCTATCCAGTGCTGTTGTGTCGAATTTTATCTGGTCTTAGACGAAATAAAAATTGAGCAAATCCCTGGAAAAATTGAGTTGTGCATGCATGAGCGCCAGGTGGATAAAATCCGTGACCACGCCAACTTTACAGTGGATGAAAATCATTTTTGCACCACATGAATACAAGTAACCTAATGGCAATTTCATCCTGAATGTGATCTGCTGGAATCAATTAAATGGAGCGTTGTTGCGAGATAACACCAATTAACACGTGATTTGTAATTGTAATTTGATTGGGTGCATCCTGCTTCTATATACTTTTATTTCGTCTAGACGAGATATAATTGAAAATTTACTGGTAATGTTCATACCAAATGTCATGTTGGCAAATATCATAGGTTCACTATATCAATTTTATTACACTTTATTTCACTTTTCTACAGATTGTACACAAATTATTTTAATTGAAGACAAATATGATAAATTAAAAGTTCTGCAGTAGAACAAATAGCTGTGCCATAATAATATTTTTAAAAAAAAATGCAATTTTCATTGAATTTATAATTATGTACATGTATATCCAAAAAAATTCAATAAGACGATGGCAATTGCATTGATAATAGCACATTTAGGGCCGGTTGCACCAAATAAGGTGAAAATCTAAGGTTTACTAACCTGGGGTTTATTGCCCCAAATAACCCTTGGCGAAATGAACCTAGAGTTATGGAACAATCAGAATAATCTGTGTCCTCCATCTTATTTTAGCCAAATGACCCGAGGTTAACCTTTTATGGCTGAATTATATAACCTTTCTCTCCATTTTTACTAACCCATGCTTGTGCAATGCAAAGGTGGGTTAACCTAATGTTATATATCCATGTATAGCAGGTTATAACCCTAGGTTGTTCTAAACCTCTGTTGGTGCAACCGGCCCTTAAAAGTCCTGCATATTGCTATATACAATATAAAGTATATTATACATTAATATTATTCATTTACCCTTTAATTAAGGACAATTTGTGTCGTATGACATGATATACTGTATAAATAGTAGTACATGCATAGTATAGAGCTTGTTTCAGTTTTAAGTCATTAAATCTTTTAAATTATAAATTAAATGGAATGTTTCTCAGCTACATACCATATGTTTGGGTGACACGAGATATTTGAGTGATACCTCATGCATAAAATCCAACATTTTTTGCTTTATTTTTTGGAAGTTTTACTGGAACAGTAACATTTGTCTTCGATGGTTGTAGTTTCTTCTTTCTTGTGTTTGACACGTCGATTTTGGAACCATATTTTTACTTGTTTTTCTGATAAATTCAAGCAGTTTGCAATTTTAATACGTCGCAATCTTGATAAATAAATACTGGTTAGGAACTCGCGTTCCAGTTCCAATAATTGCGTACTCGTAAATGCAGTACGAATCTTCTTCCTGTTGGAAGAATCATCCACCCATGAATCTATAAAGAGTGAAAATAAAATTGGATAATCGTGTCAAAATTTCCTTCATTACACCTGAATAGCAAAATAAATATTTTAAAACTGTATTCTTTAAATTTATAATTACTTAAAACATGTCAGATGCATCACTTGATGCCAGCTAGCTTCATATCAAAAGAATATTTAAGTATTTTTTGGAAAGATATGATAATTTTTACTCACCAGCATCAGGTTTTTCTTTGCTGTTTTTCAAACCAGGCATTGTATCTGAAGATTTGGAGACAATGGCATCTTTTCGTTTCTTAATTGCAGAGAATGATGTTTCCACATTGTTCATACGTTCAGGAAGCTGGAGTGATTCCCTTAGATCAGCCCTTTGTAAAGGTCCATTTCTGAGTGAATTGGCACCAGAGGTTAGGTTGGGGTCAACAAACGTGTTATTGAAAGCACCGGACAAGAGGTTCCTCGAGTGGGCAACGGGCAAGAACAGGTCATGGGTCACGCACACGGGGCAAGGGCTTGGGGTCAAATAGGCCGGTAGTATTGAAATAGCACCGGGGTGACATCCACCGGTCATGGAGCCCAGTGGGGTGAAGGTGGTCTGAGTGTTTCCAGAAGGTGAATACATACTGTAGAAAAAGGAGTTTTGAACTGAAGATAGGTATGGTATTTCCTGACGAAAAGGCTGTCCTGTCAGTGGGGTCCTATTTTGCATTTCATCCGACATTTTGAGATAGTCATGAGTATCTGGGAATCCTTAAGAGATGCCCACGTAGCAAGGGGCTGATTTGGTCCTGGATCAGTGCTGGGAGGGTCAGGGTTTAGACTGATTTATGGAACCGTCCAATGACGCTCGACCTTTGGGTCTTCTGTATGTGGTCCTAAAATTGCGGCCGATCAACACAACTTCATTGGCTCAATTTTGGGACTATGTCTATACAGCCAATCGCCTTTTATATATACCAACCATGCAAATTGTCAGACTTCGCAAAGGGGCAAAAGGAACATGCAAATGAGGTGAATGACTAGGGTTCCACAATGTATTTATATTCCCAAATAATCACTAGCTAAATATTCGTAAATTGCGACAAATTATTGACGACAATATGCAAATATTATATTCAAAATATTAAACTTAATTAAATAGTTTGTCTTAAAGTTATCCCATTTGATTAATGAAGAAGTTAATTTCCTTTGCTATATGGGTTCTCCCTGAAATGAAATTTAATTTTTGCAGTTTATAGAAAACAATTTTCCAAACGACTGAAAAGTAGGACAAATGTGACTAAATTGTATTTCATGCGATACAAAACTTAATGTGTTATAAATGATATGGCTTCTACTATTTGCAGGTGTTCTGAGTTTACTGACAGCCTTAAATTCAATTTTGGATAACAAACTACAATTAAAGCATCTTCTTACCTCGCTATATAATGAATTACTAAGCATAACTAATTAAAATTAGATTTATAAGTATTTAAGAGCTTTATTTATTCAAACCATTAAATTGTTGTACGAATTGACAACAAAAACATTTTTTTTGTAAAAAGAAACTAAGATGATATATTTATTTTTGTAAAATTATGTTGAAATAAGTTTAAGGAAAAATCCCTATTTATATAGATGCTGACTGATTAAATGCTTTATTTCTTGACATTTTGCGTTAATAACTAATAACTATGCATGATTTTTTTGGCAACTAATACTGTAATATCTATTTGTTGAGTTTAATTCCTCACTTTTTCTCAGAATATTCAAAATCTATCAAATTTCCCAGACAATTGAAAGTTTTCCATGTCCGAGGAAACCCAGATATCCGATATAACGAAAAAAGTGACTGATCCCAAACAAAATGCCTATACCTCTCATGAATTAGCTTCTCAGTTAACTTACGTTCTGTATAACGAACCTATCAGTTGACCCCTTCACTACATCTCACAATAATAAATAACTATTTATAACGAACGGCAATACGATGTCGTAGATCAGACACAAAGAACATCCTATTGTTTCATAAGATTCATATTTTCATTGATTTTAATGATTGGTTTTAAAAGTAATATCTTAAAACATTCATGCATTTATTGGGTACTCAAAATTTTTGCACAAAACCGCAGGCAGTTTTAATGTGTAGATTCTCTCCAAAATTTGGCAAAAATTGTATTTATGGTATTCAAAAGAGGACAAAAATTGAATGACAGATATTCATAGTTATATTATATATTATAAATTCCGCAAAAACAAATATAAACAACAACATGCCACAAGGAAATCGATTACATAAATCAATATATTGCGTGGGTGTTTACAGCTGAATTTAGATAGCTTCATAGTTGTATATAACAACCTTGCCAACGCCAGTCTTGCACACACGTATACGCCAGCTCATTGTTGCCACATACTCATTTTTTAAACTATATAACGAAGATAATGTCTGCTATGGATCAATGCACGTTGTTGTTGTTTTCAAAAAAGGACGCATTTGAAGGTAGTTTGCAACACATAAGAAGGTTACACTATGGCTTTGGTTGAGATGACGAATGCTGTGACTGTGGGCTCAAGAGTAAGTCAAGACAATCTACTTAACAGTAAAAAATATTTAAAACATTCAATGTCAAGGTGTTGTGTTGTTTCTTATAAGCTCAGGTTGTCAACATGAGTAAAAGTGGTGTGGATAACTTGGAAAATCTTAAAAGATTGGATCCAATTAAGCTAGAGGTACAGTATAAGTAAATACTAAGATCGAGTTTTAAGAGGGGTTGCATACCAGAATAAACCTCTTTTCTAAATTATTTTTTATTTTAGAGTCTTTTTTTTATACTATTTTTTATATATGTCTGTAAAGTTTATAATTGTAGAAGGTCTGGTAAACTTTATGAGCATATTTCCATAAAATGGAATTACACATACATAAACAAAAATTTAAATAAATAATAGAGTATTTATGCTAGGTCCTCGTACATTCCATTTGTTCCTATCAATTTACAAAATTAAATAAAAAATAATTTAGAAAACAGGCTTATTCTGGTATGCAACCCTCTTAAATGAAAAACCACATTGCATTTTAATAATTTAGCTACAATTTATTTTTATTATTATTGTAGAAGCTTTATTTTCAAGGAAACATGATTGATAAAATTGAGAACATGTGCAATTTCACAAGTTTAATAGAGTTGAATTTATCTTCAAATTCTATTGGTATAATGGAAAATTTGGATTGCCTATATAATGTGAGGTACGTGAGTCGTTAATAAATAACACCCTAGCTGATATTACGACCACGAATTAGATAGGATAGGCAAAATAATGTGTACAACTTATCATTT
>JAQGCC010006204.1:0-10533 GCA_034698905.1 Xestoiulus laeticollis
TGGTGGCAACCAGTCATTGAGCGACTCCTAGCGGACGATAATCGCGGTCGCCAGTCGCGCCAGCGAACGCGTACCTTGAAGGACACTCCTCTTTAACAGACAACTTTGTTGGTCCCGTTACTGTCCTTTACAGAGGGATTTCACTGTATTTACAACGGCAAGCTGGACACCATCCAAAACATACTTAGGTGGGCATGTCTTTCGTTTACGAGGAAAGCGCATCACGAAGCAATTGTCCTTATTCAAATTTAATTGCCATTCATCACACCAGGAAGCTAAAATGACCAGATCTCTCTGCAATTTAAGCGATATACCTTTGCCTTCTTCAACTTCGTCATACAAAATGAAATCATCTGCAAAAAGTTTAGAATTACTAGAAAGTGATTTTGGAAGGTCGTTTATGAATAGAAGAAAGAGTAAGGTACCAAGGACGCTTCTCTGTGGTACACCAGAGGTTACAGCTATCCAGTTAGACTCAGCTCCATTAATTACGACCCTTTGCTTTTTCCTGTTAGAAATGCAGCTATCCATTTAATAATATTTGAGTTAATGCCATAAGATTTAAGTTTTAGTAATAAGCGCTGATGAGAAATGGTATCAAACGCCTTAGCAAAGTCCAAAAATATAACATCCACTTCCTTTCCATTGTTCAATGAACTTTGGATATCGTGGACACGGGTCGATAGTTGCTTAGATTCTTGGACATCCGGCCTTAATAATTGGGCAAATGTTTGCTGACTTCCTATCATAAGGAAGATTACAAGAGTCAATGGATTGCTGAAATAATTTTGTTAGAAATGGACCAATCACAGGTGCCAACTCTTTAAGTACCCTTTGCGAAATGTTATCACGACCAATATATTTTTGCAGAGATAATGATTCAAGAAGTTTTATAACACCCTTCTCAGACACATGCACATCTTCCATCTTTCCATCTTCCAGGTTTAAATTTAAGCTTGGCAACAATCAAATGGTCATGATTACCAATGCCTTCGTCAGTGCAGACATCTGAGAATGATTCTGGACAATTTGTAATTAGCAGTTCAAGGATGTTTCTGTCTCTAGTGGGTTGTTTGTTAATTTGTTCAAAAAAGTGAATTGCCAAGTATTCAAGAAACAACTTAGAATTAGCTCCAAAGGGAGAAGAGGGGGTATGAATGAAGTTTTCCCAATCTATACTTGGGAAGTTAAAATCACAACCAATTAAAATTAAAGGGAATTCGATAAGATGAAAATCGATAGAGATCAAATTCGATAATATGAATGTCAGAATCATTTGGTCGATAATAAGCGACAATTATCAATTTTCGGCCATTTTTAGCACGGCACTACATGCAACTATTTCACAGTTTTGTCTATAAAGTTGTTTCCCTAATGGAAGAGAATTTGTTTGAGTGGGCTATGAATACTCCACCGTAACCATCTACTCTATTCCTTCGATAAACCGTAAAATTACTTGGAAATACTTCGTCATTGGCAATTTCCTAAGATAGCCATGATTCAGATAAAATAACTATATCTGAGAAGTTCGACTCAACTGCTTCTCTAAACTTCTAAGATTTGTTTTTAATGCTATGGCAATTTAAAACCATTACATTAAGTCCATTAAGCTGCCTACTCTCATGATTAGAAATGAGATTTACAATGAAATTACGAGCTACTAGTTTCCCTTGTCCAGGCCTGCAATAGCCCCCTCAAGGAAGCAACCAATTCAATTCAAATTAATTTAATTTCTTACCCTACAGTCAGCATGTAGTATGCCATGTGGCAAGGGGCAAAGTGCCAGAATTTTTAATGGTAAGAGTATACGGTCATGGCCGATTTTTGGGGAACTATCCCAGCATTCACCTCGTGGGAAACCACGAAAAACAACAACAAGGATAGCCGACCTGGGTTCGAACCCGGGTCTTCCGAAATCAAGGAGCTAAGCATTAAGCCACAAAGCCAACCTTGTCGGATTTTCCATCCTGGGTAATACCTCTTTGGATTGCACAGCAATTCTTCAGAGGCATCAATGCTCGCAATGCCCCTCTGACGACAGAAGATAGAAATCGTTTGTGCGTACTGCCTAACCCCATCAGGAAAACCGTCAAGACCCCTAAATCCACGATCAAACCGAGGAAGAATGGAGGATATTAAAATCCTTGCCTGCGGTCGGACACGTCGGACTTCCTCAATAAGATTGTGCAACCTTTCGATCAAGACCCTAGGTGAATCCCTGGACATGTTGTTAGTGCCAGCATGCACCACCACCACAGGTTTTGGACTGGCATTTTTCAGCACAGTACCAACCCTTGTGGTAAGATGCTAAACTCGGGTACCGGGATAGCACCACGTAGTTGCCCTTCCGGGTTTGCCTACCTTAACCCCATGAACAATAGAATCACCTATAAGGTTGGCCTCATGTGGTACGACAGATTGCAGTGTCACATCACATGCACTATTTAGTGCGCTGAAGCAGTAATGCTTAAGGCATCAGAGCCAGCCACCTGCCGTTTCCCACGAGACCTCCTTGAACCCCTGCGCCCACCAACCACCTTCAATGGACCTGCACCATGAAATATTTCTGTCTGGGTAGACTGCTCCAGAAAATAAGTGTCCACCCAGACAGCTGCATCCACTATTACGTTTACAGGAGGCAGTTCAAACTCGGTCTGGCAGGCCACATCAATTATCACTGCTCTAGTTTGTGATATAAAGAATTCAAGAATGTAATCCTTGTCAGAGACATCATATGCAGCCCTTGCAGCACGAGTCATACCTCCCCCCTTAGGTGTAAAAAGTTCGAAAAAAAATACTGATTTTTGGAAATTTACAAATTTCGAGATCTCAAAAAATACTTGAGCTATCTGAAAACTAATAACACCACAATTTTCTAGAGAACTTCCTGGAAATTTTGGTAACAAGATTTAAACTAGATGACAAAAATTCGCGATTCTACAGCTGGATTGTGAGGAGCAAAAAAAAAAACGTGACCACCTCTATCAAATGCTATAACGCAGTCTTGCTCCACTCCCTCTGCTGCTCTGTCAGTTCAACAACTGTAGGTAAGCTGGACAACTCCATTGGTAAGATATTTTAGGCTGCTGATTTCTTTTTGGCTTTGGTTTCTATCTTGCGGCATTTGATTCATTCTGTCTATGGTTCTGACGCTATTTCCCAGATTCCATTATTACTGGGCGATCTAATTTGTGGAATGTTATTTACACTATATGAGAAATCCGTTGTGGTATGCCATTCATTGAACATATACATGTAGCTTCGATGTTGTATATTCCATTCTTAACTTCAGCCATCACGTCTTCAATCTAGAAATTTGTGTTTTGTGCGATGGGCAGTATTCATGTCAATGACAGGCCCATCTTGAATGTGCTGGTAACTGTTTCGGCTTTCATTCTCCAAATTATCAATTTCAGCTAAAGCAGTTGATGTTGCAACTCGATTAACTTTTTCTGTTCATAGTGTCTTGTCACTCGCTCTGCTTCCTGTTCCAAGTCTTATCACTCACTCTGCTGTACAAATTTGAATTAAGTTATGTTTCGATTTCATTTCTGCTATTTTGCAAAGACCCGTAATTGAAATATTACTGCATTCCAAAATGACTCCAGAGTTGCCTGTTAAATTGACTGGATCATTGTTCTCTGTAATTTTAATTTGACTGCTGGCTTGGTGTCCATCTCGGTGCCATTCGCCTAACCTATCTGGTGGAACACCTTTTGTTAGTATACTTGAATTAATTACATCCACTGGTGATTCCATACTTAATGTTGATGCCAAAATTCTTCAAATCAATATATCCAGCGCCATGAAACACTATGTCAAGCTTAGATTTTAGACAGACTATTTAACTAGGCAGTAACTGACCCCATCAACTTTTTAATTACTAGTTGTAAAGATTTTAGGTTTTAAGAAGGCTGTTTAACTTAAATTCAGCTCTATTTCTTCAAAAACGCAACATTATATCCATACCGGCACTCAGTCAAAGCGACCAAATCAACCAAAACACGATTTAATTAATAGTCCAAAATTATAACCGAATAGTCCACGATAATAATCGAGGTTGCAAAACCCTACAGAAATAACTGACAACGCATAACAGATAAATAACCCAACCGACAATAGTTCAGCCTGTGGCTAACCGCCACACGAGCCGCCTATTCCTTACCATTTATACCTCTTTCAGGAATGCCCGAAATCCGACCCCAAGCCCCCAACACGTGCCAAGGTAAAGGAACCCCAACCTGGCCCCCACATTTTCGAGCAAACGCTCGTTCTTCATACGGCCAGCCTGCAGCTAATAATTTATGCGGCCCGCCCGTCGTCCTTTGGTCGAGCAACCGCTTGTTCAAGACGTGACCCGCTAAACGGCAGATAAAATCCATGACGCCGTTTCAACTAGCGGCCCGCCCGCATCAAAATCGTGGCCTGCTCGCCAATAAATATTAAAAGGGGCACGCAACACGCGAAATTGTTTTCTGCGGATTATAATAAACTGTCAGAATTCGGCGACGTACTTTTGGTTTACCACGATTTGGGCCCGCCCACCGCGTTAAAATATCGGCAACCATTGAACACACGTTTAATTAAATAATTAGTAACGCGCCACGTTTGCCACCAATAAAAATACGCGAATATTAATAAATTAAAGACAAGTGTTTATATAGTCATGTTTATTATAGTATTTATTTATATACATATAATAGATTATTTATTTACATATATATTTAACAGAGTTCTATTAACACTTTACTTTATGTGTTTATTTTGTTTAATTTTTGAACAAGAAATTTGGTTTATAAAAAATAAAGGGTTAAGAGTTGGTTAGTTTTTGAAAATTTAAAGTGCTTTTTCCCCCTCTGTTCCCAAAACTTTCAAGAAAATTTTTTCAAATACTTTAAAACAAATTAATTAAATTCGGCAGTCTTCCCACTCGAAACGATGGAGAAGTTACCCGCAGCCGTGGACCTCGAGAGGTTCCATGTGACTAAACTCGACGGAACAAATTATGCTACTTGGAGGGAGGAGCTGGAGATGGCTTTAGAAAATCAGGCCCTTCATAAAGTATGCAGACGGTTCGGTCGCCGCCTTGCCAGCTTCGGCAACTCCGTCTGAAATTTAACGACGGAGTGACATTTGTCAGGCGGTGACAAGTGCAATTTATTTCACCATCGTTCCGGGGTTTAGGCAGTCTTCTCTCTCGTTACGATGGAGAAGCTACCCGCAGCCGTGGACCTTAAAGGTTCACGTGATAAAACTTGACGGGACGAGCTATGCTACTTGGCGGGAGGAGCTTGAGATGACTTTGGCTAATCAAGCCTTCCTCAAGTACGCGGATGGTTCGGTCACCGCCTTGCCACCTTCGGCAACTCCGCCTGAAACTCAACGGCAGAGTGACATTTGTCAGGCGGTGACCAGTGCAATCTATTTTACCATCGTTCCGGGGATTCGGAAGACCCTCTTCCAGGGTTTCCTAAGAACTCAATGTAAAGAAATTCTTAAACATATCCAGGAAACTTACGAGCCCGGATCGCGTGAACGACGCCGGCAACTCCAGTGCCAGTTTGTGTCACTAAAGATGACGAAAACTGAATCCATTGAAAGTTATATTGCCAGGGTCGAGGCCGTGGCCGGGCAACTGGAAGAGGTGGATTGTAGAGTCCTGGACGAGGATCTCGCGTTCCAAATGCTAATGGGGCTTTCTTCCGAGTTTTCCCTCAAAATTAAATTAAACACGGATGGCCTGACAGCGACTTCACCCCGTCGAAGGTGAAGTCCGCACTGATTGCCAAGGCCAACACTATGCGATTTGCTGCCCAGAATTCAAGTTTATCTGGAGCGGTTTGACGGGCGAGGTGCTCTATGCGAAAAACAGTAACAAGGGCGCTTCCCCTCCCCGGCCAGTTAAGGTGCGAATTTGCACTCACTGTAAACGGAGGGGGCATTTAAAAGAAGCGAGTTTAGCCCTACATGGGAAGCCAAAAGAGGCGACCCAAAGTCGTTTTGCCGCCGAAAATACAAGACGCGGCAGGCAACCAAAACCTAAAGGAGCACCTGGCCCGACGGGGAAATCCTCGGCGGCCAGCGCGGAGTTCGAAACAAAAGGGTTCTCCTTCGAGGTCTGTTTGGCTTCTTTGGCTAATGACCCTCCAACTGACGAGTGGACATGGGATTCCGGCGCAGGGATAAGTGTTTGCAACGACAGGAAGTGGTATGTCGAGTACAGGGACATAGAGCCCAGAAAAATGAATTCATACTCAGGTAGCTTCCTGGTCCAAGGAACAGGGACCGTCATAATGTCGGTTAAGGTTGACGGGAAAAGACGCTATCCAGTCATCCGTTAAGTTGCCTATGCACCCTGCGGCAGAATGAATCTCATTTCATCCTTGCAGTTGGGAGAGTCAGCGGACTGCACCTGGGTGGGAAACAAGAACCAGGTGATAATTAAAAACTCTGGAGGAGAAACCATCATGTAGTTCAAGAGGTGGGATCACCTGAATCACATAAAAGCGGTACCCCGCTTTGACTTGTGGACCAAATATTTAGAGTCCAATACCGCAAGTCAGCCGGCGCCTAAGGTCCAGCCGGAATTAACTATGTGGCACGCCAGGTTGTGTCACATAAACACTGACTCCATCATTAAAATGTTTAAATCGGGGTCAGTGAGGGGAGTACCAGTTTTAAAAGATGCTCCCCACTCATGTGACATTATGCCTTCAAGTGAAAGCGCGTCGCCCTACTGCTGGACTCTATAACAAAATTTATACAAAGGCGCCGCTTGAACTGGTGCATGCGGACCTCTGGAGGCCATCAGCCTACCCATCGGGGCAAGGCTGCCATTACTACCTGGTTCTAATTGATGATTATTTCCACTGGTGTGCAGACTATGCCCTAAAGAAAAAATCCGAAACTGCGGAGTTCATCCGGAAATACATCTGTCAGATGGAACGTAGTACTGGGCATAAATTGAAAACAATCAAGACCGACAACGGAGGGGAATTCTGCTCAGGACCTTTAGAGAGGTTCTATGAGGATGAGGGAATTACACACGTAAAAACAAACATACTCTCCTCATATGAACGGGGTGGCCGAAAGATTCAACCAGACATTGGTTGCGGTTATCCGTACTCTCTTAAAAGAGACTGGTTTAAGCCAGAGGTTCTGGGTGGAAATGCTCCACACGTTTGTGTAAATCAAGAACCGCTTTCTGCAGGTTATCCTCGGTTACAAAACTCCATATGAGTTGTTCCGGGGATATACGCCGAACCTTGCACATATGCGCTGAATTGGCAGCAAGGTTCACGGCTTTATCCTCCAAAAAAAAGATCGGGGAAATTTGCGGATACAGCGGGGGTACAGGTTCTGAAACAAAGAACAGGATCACATTTATAAGTCGAATCAGGTAAGTTGTCGATGAAAGCATCACCCCTGATGAGACTCTGCCCCTGGTCAGTGAACCTGACTCGAGCGACAACGAGTACGCCGAGGCCCCGGCTTCTTCTCTGCCAGTCCAAAAATGTGGTGCTTCGGCCGAAAAAGACCCGAAATCAATATAAAGCACCACAGGGTGACACTTTGCGATCCGTCCCCCTTGAAGTGGAGACGGACGATGGTCCCCAGAAAGACTGGTGATCGAACTGACGTGTACTATTATCACGATGGTATACATCTTCGATCAAGCAATGAGGTAAAAACCTATTGCGAAGAGGAGGGGATTCCATTTGAGCCCAAGGCCTATGACTTCTCCACAAAAAATAAGTTCCAGGGAGAGTTCGACCCCTCCAGTAGCCGGGACCCGAAAAACGGAGTTAATAGTGCCCGGACGGCACCTGTAAGCTCCGGGGTACCCAAAGAGGGTGAGGACGAAGCGTTCATCGACGCCGAAAGAAACTGCGTCGATAACGACCCCCGGACATACGGAGAAGTCATAGTTGCACAAGACGCCGATAGATAACTGGAAGCGATGAGCGACGAGTTGCAGATGCTCAAAAAGCGCAAGGTTTACAAGAAAGTGAGCCCTCAACCTGGAAACAAGGTTCTCGGTTGCCGGTTGGTTTTTACCCGGAAGAGGGAATCACTGGGGACGGTCATCGACACAGGGCCCGCCTGGTGGAGAAAGGCTTCCAGCAGCAAGACGGATGGGATTACACAGATGTGTACAACCCGGTAATTAATTTCATCTTAGTCCGGGTTGTTTTCCTTCTTCTCGTTGTATATGGGGGTTGGCTGCATTGTCATCTTGACGTCAAGTGTGTTTATTTGTATGGTACGCTTGACCAGCCGATCCTCATGGAGCCTCCCCCAGGAGGGGAAGAAAATTCACCCTGTGTCTGGAGGCTTAAAAAGTCCCTATATGGGCTCCACCAAGCAGGTAGATGCTGGTGGTGTACCTTGCACGAGAAACTGCAAACTCTTGGGCTCATACCACTCACCACATGTGAGTGCATCTATCGGTTGCGATGGGATGCACTGATTCTTGTTTACGTGGACGACCTGTTAGTCCTAGGAAGGGACGAAAAGATCCAGGCCGAGGTTGTCGCAATTCTAAGTGAATTGTATGACATTAAAAACCTCGGACCTGTGAACACCTTCCTGGGCATCCAAATAAAACAGGGATTGGACTACGTCAGCATGAGTCAGACACCCTACATCGAAGCCTTGGTGAAAAGGATGTCAATGGTTTCGGTAAAGAAAGCAAAGGAGCCACTTTGGGTCGGGACAATAATGTCCCGATAACTGATGTATGATGGAACAGAACCGATTCCGTACCCATATCGGAGTTTAATAGGCTCATTGCTATACATAGCCAGGATGACACGACCTGATATTTTGGTCGCTGTTAATACTTTAGCCAAGTTCAGCAGTGCGCCTACTTTATTGGCCTGGAATCAAGCCGAGAATTTGCTCAATTATGTGAGCCAGACAAAAACAAAAGTCTGTTTCTCGTTAGGAGCGAAGATTCCAGAGTTAAAGCGCACACTGACGCATCTTGGGGATCCGATGTCGATACGAGTCGTTCGGTATCGGGAATGATGGTTTTGATGGGACGTTCCCTGATATCGTGGAGTTCCAAGCGTCAGACCATCATAGCACAGTCAACCATGGAGGCTGAGTTAGTCGAATCCATGGAATTAGTTAAAAAACTTATTTGGCTGTCGTAGATTCGGAAGGAGTTAAGTGTCATCCTGCCTCACCGAGATCCTGGTCCAGTGCTGTTTATAGATAACCAGTCTGCGATCCATGCCATACGGAATGAGGTGGAGAATGGCACCACAAAATACTTTAACTTAAAACTCCGGTTCGTGCACGACCATTTTCAAAGGGGTTTGTTTGAGCTTAAATATATTAATACAAAAAGTTTCTTAGCAGACCTGCTCACCAGGCCCCTGTTCGTCGACGGGATAGAACTCTTGACCCCTTTCCTAAAATGACTTACCCCGTGCCAATGTATGTATGTCGCGAAAAGGGGGAGTTTGTTGTGAATGTTTCGCGGATTTGTATAGAGTCCATATTTACAATTATATTATATTTATCTATATACTTGTATATATTCATATTTACCTTACGTGTGCCAAAATTAAGTGCCCCATGAATATCCTGGAAAAGAGAATTTGTGTTTATTTGATTTAAAGTCACCTCCCCCCTTCGGTTGGTTACCTTTTTGACTTGTGGTCAGTTCCGTCCAGGTGGCGTTATTGTTGTTGTTTTGACCTGGGCGGCCATCTTGTTTATTAAACACTTGTCCTGGGCTTCGACCATGCCAGTCGCACGATGTTCCTCACACCTGCAAAAGCAAATAAACAAAAATTAATTATATGTTTTCATCTCCATGCTTAAAATTAACAAAAGCCATCATAAGTGCGGGACGGTATCAGCGCCGACGACCGTCGAATCGCGGATCGAAGCCTTAACCGCTTCAATGGCCGAAATGAGCACCGCGATCAATGCGCTCCAGACGCGCGAGACTTGATGCTGCGAACACCTAATAGCCAGTCGGGGCGGATGCGTCGGCGATCTCAAGCGCCAAACTCCAGGCATGACAGTGGCGAACTTTGCTGGTACCACTGCAAATTTGGGGCAGACGCCCAACAATGTCGTTTCCCATGCAACTACCGGACGGGAAACTAGAGCGGCCGTCGCTCAACGCCACGAGCGACGTGGGCCAGAAAATGCATCGCCTTTCGATCGTCGACCCAGACACCAGGATGCGGTTCCTTATAGATACCGGGGCGGATGTCTCGGTGATTCCCTTATTGACGGAGGAGGCTTGCCGACCGCCAGACCGCCTGCAGCGATTCGCCACAAACAGCACAGTCATCCCGACGTTCGGGGTGCGACTTATCACCCTTATACCCCATCTCCACTAGGCACTCCAAACTCGGTTGGATGTGCATTCTTGGTTGGATGTAGTTGAATTTTGTAATGGAGACAGGCACATTCAGGTTGAACTGAGTTCATCACTCAGTCGATTTTCGTCTGCTTCGACCATGTTCCCCAAACAAGGTTGGATGTGGAAAACTCAGTTAATGACGTCAG
>JAQGCC010006205.1:0-10533 GCA_034698905.1 Xestoiulus laeticollis
TTTGTATTATAACAAGTAGTTTTTTTAAAAGTATGTTTTAAAATTTCCCAATAGCAAAACATGCAGTTCAGTTCCCCTATAAGTGCCAGGCCACATTTTGTACAAAGCCTGGAACAGAAGATGGCCATTTTAGAACAGTACGTTTATTTTAATATCTACATCCAGGATCGAAAATATCATTCAAAATGTTGGCGATATATTTTTGAACTGCATGCAAACGTAATCCGATATAAACGTCTTGTAAAAACCATTTAGAATTTTTGGTTCACGCATGAGTTTTTATAAAAAGATTTGAGTTTCTAAAGATTCTTGTCACGACGTTTTACAAGAACGAATATAGCCGAATGAGACAATTTTTTCGAAATAAATGATGGTAACATCCAAAAATAAAATGTGTGGAAGATTTGCGATGAAGATTACTATACGACGTTATTCTATCTGAACAACTCTTGGATGACATTATTTATTTTCTTACCATCAAAAGTTATGACCTTCAGTCGCAGATTCTCTTTAACATTACCCATTATCGAATGGTGGCTTATCTTTTAAAAATTCACGTGGAAACAGCGATTTAAACGAACAAAACCATGACGTTTTTATGTTTTATCTTCTGACCAAAAGACAAGCCACTTTTTCAGTTAAGAGGGTTGCATACCAGAATAAGCCTTTTTTTTTTCTAAGTTATTTTTTAATTTAATTTTGGAAACTGATAGTAATAAATGGAATGTACGAGGACCTAGCATAAATATTCTATTATCTGTTTAATTTTTTTGTTTATGTGTATATATATTCTATTTCATGGAAATATATCTGTAAAGTGTATAATTGTATAGAGAGTCTGGTAAATATTTCCATGAAATGGAATATACATATACATAAACAAAAAATTTAAACAGAAAATAAAATATTTATGCTAGGTCCTCGTATACATTCCATTTGTTCCTATCAGTTTCCAAAATTAAATTAAAAAAATAATTTAGAAAAAAAAAGCTTATTCTGGGGCATACAACCCTCTTAAGAAGCCTTGGATATAAAGTCGAGTGAATTATACACGTTGTATTTATTTATAAAAGAACTAGTACGTGTGTTTCCTATTTCAGAAGGGTAATAAAGCATAAGGTAGTTTCATTATGGGAAATATGACTGATATTCAGAAAATAGATTTGACAGGCAATATATACACTGTAGCTACAGCTAAACGGGAAGAATAACCGATAATCCATCATGGGATTTAGCCCGTGCCATGTCCTGCATTCGATAGAAACCTAAGAGAAAGACAATAAGATGAAAATTGATCCTAACAAAAAGAGATCAACAGTGTGATGCAACAGGAAATTGCATTACGTTACTTCCAAACAAGATTTGCCATGGTCCTTTTCTGATTATCGTTGTTTTTAGAATGATTAAAAAAAATTGCTTTTTCAAATGTCGTTTCGATGTCTAACATCATTTGATGTTAACGAAGAAAAATAATAGAAAGTTGTAGTGTATAGTAAGGTTGGAAATGTAAGTCTTAACCATCGACTGATATAATTGAACATTATGAAACGACAGATCTATTTGATTCGTTTATATTATGACCACTGCTTTGTTGCACAATTTTATTACACTACCTTCATCATTTCAAACCATTGAAACATTGAGCAGTCATAAAGCTGAACTTGCTTGGTGTCAAACATCAAGTGATTTCATCTTTGTTATAATCGATTACATGTTTACATTATAATACATTATATTCCCGGAGAATTTTGTTCTATTATTTTCTAAAGTATAGGAAAAACTACATATAAATCTACATACATGTATAATGATGATAAGATTGATAAGATTATGGAAAATGATAATTTGACTATATATACTGTATATATAGTTTAATTACCATGACATTAATCTTATAGGATTATAGGTATAAATATATATTTATTATAGGACTATATAGCTAAAAAGACTATACTGGACTCTCTGGCATAGAGTCTTAATAATAAAATTTTGAATCTTTTATTCCACTCTACATGTATAATTTTCATTTACATATTTCATTAAGCAATGAGCTGGTCTCGTATAGGCTACAAAGAGATTTTTCGCTATAATAGATAAACTAGTCGCCAAAATTTAATGTACACTATTCTATATTCGAAATTATATTCTTTCAAATGAAAATTATGTCAAATATAACTGGTCAAAAAACCAGTAGAGAAATTCCATGGTTTTTATTGTTGCTTGGCCCATTGGTAGAATTGTTGACAATACAATCATAGAAAAATCCTATTATTTTCTATTAGTTTGAACTTATATCCAATTATCCAAATAATACATTCTATGATCCAGTTAATACAAATAGAACCTATGGTTGTTGGAATGATAGAAACCAATAAGAATTTTAAATGAGGATAGCACTCGATTTTGCATATATGCGGATTAAATCCATACGGATTTGTATTTTCGATTATGCGTATAGGCATTTCGGCATCGATTAGATCGGTTAATAAAAATAAAAAAAAAAGATGAAGCCGCATTGTGATTTATTGGCAATATTAACGATTGCGTGGGAGTCTTACCCACCTAAACCTGCTAAGGTTTTTAACGATTCCGACTTTCTTTGTGCAATGCTATAAGCTGGAACAACATGCACACGAACAGTAGCATTGGGCTATAAAGTGCGACGCATGCGCCAGTCAGCCAGAGATTTTCATTGAGATGGAAGTATAGCGTGAATCCGTCCGTCTCGTATTGGATCCGCCCACGTTTTCTTTATCGTAGGTCGAAATGCTTCACCTCGACTCGCCTTACTTTTATGTGTTCTGCACTTGGATGTCGCCGCTTGGATATATTGCAGCGTGTGTGCAACTTCTATACTTTTACTCCGTCTAAATGGCAATCCGTAAGTAAACTTATAGATATGCTCCTCTATCCGAAACATGCCATGGGATTCTATAGATACAAACTCATTAACTTCAAAGTTGTTAGTCAAGGAATTTTTATCAACCAACAGTTTAGAAGCCTAGGGTTTTTAATGTATAGGCAAATTTTATTCTATTTATCAATTAATTTACAATTAAAATATTCGGTATAAAATTGTAAAACTTTATTTTGTATATATAGTCCTCCTTTGAACAATTACAGTAAACAGGAAAAAATGTCTGAATCCTGGTCAAAAAACTAATAGTTAATTCTGTTTTTAATTGTAATTTGGTCCATTGGTTTCTATTGTTGACAGTAGGATCAACAAAAAATCCTATTGTTTTCTATTGGTTTGAACTGTTTTAATTTATTGTCAAGTGATAGTCAATACTCATAGGCCTATGGTCAATAGAATATGATAGAAGCCAATAAGATCTCTTTATTGGTCTACATGTATTTGGATTTTTAGACCAGGGAATGATCTTTAGTTTTAATTTTAATCTAATCATTTAATTCTTAATACATTTTTACTTTAGTAAAATTATTTATCTAGTTATTTAAATTAATAGTTTTAAACCTCAACTTGGGACTTACGATTCCAGTTTGATATGGGGAAAACATTTTGGCTAAGGAGTTACAGACTAAATCATGTGATATATTAAATAAAGTTACTTGTTGTTTAAATTGGAGCTAGCGTAGATTAGCGTTATAATGCAACTACATGTACATGGTATGTACTAGCTGATTATCATACAAGGCCCTTAACTAGATGTACATGTATATGTAGTCAAGCTCACCAAAAAGTCTTTTAGTGACCTTAGCATAGCTCGTAATACGTATTTTAACAAAATAAATTTAATGAAGGGAAGTTAATTGTTGTTTAAATTATAACTTTATTTTTAAATCGTTCGACAAACAGTATAAAATCATTGCTGCTATGGCTATAAATAAATGCCACTTATTTGTTTTCACAGAAAAAAAAACTAGTTCACAAAAACCATCTACATGTATGAAAATATGTTCTGATAATATACAGGGCCCTTAGCTATTTATACATGTAATAACTCTGTATTTAATTTTTTATAGTGCATCGTGCATGGATTTGTAATTATATCAAAATTGCATGGTTGTACAAATAAAAATTTCATGAAAGTACTTACTTATTTTTATCATGAAATGTCTATGCCTTCGGCAAAATTACATGTACATTTTGTAGATATTTACTGTATGTACACTACATGTGTATACATTTATATGCAGATAAAAGTAATGGATTTTATTTAGAATTCGTCACTGACAGACATGTTACATGTATATATATATACATTTACATGTACTTCTTTGCATACACTTTATTGATAAAAGTGTAAGGCATGTAACACCAATCATTTTAAATTCTTCATTACATATACATGTACATGTATATACTAAATATAAATACATGTTTATATGCTGATTATTTTTTTAGAAAATTAGCTATAAATTGCACTTGCCAATTTTCATGTATTGTAGTTATGCATGTACAGTATATTGTGCAGATTGAATGTTATTTGCAAAAAGAACATTTTACGTACTTAGTACATTACATGTACAGTACATGTATTTGAGCTACATGTATGTTCAGTGCTGCATTGCGTTGCTGTTTAAATCCCAATGCTGAAAAAATAAATAAAAAAGAAACGTCTACGGTATTAAAAAGAATTAGTCTCCTAGGCAACGTAGACTCTATTATTTGCTGTTCTTGTTCTTCGTAATTTACTTTTAATTTGATGGGTGTCAGCTGTTTGATCTGTTTTAAGTTGTCTGTTTTTTTTTATTATTCTAGGCATACAATGTTGCTACGTCATTCCTAATCAAGAAATTTGATCCATCAAACAATTCAATATAAGATTATGAAGTAATATTGTCGACAAAAGTGCTTGACATCTCGTCGTAGTTGGTGTATTTTTTTTTTTTTGTTGGTTGGAAGTTGGTATTTTTATAAAACAAATATACATTGTACAATGAAAAAGCTACAATGATTGGACGAATCATTTTCTCGACTTTGCTCATTTTCAAACTATTCCTACTTACGGAATGTGACAAGGAATTAATCGTGGATAAACTTTACCCCACAAATAGTACTGAAATGAGCAGTGTGGAAAGGATAGATATTCCCCCTTTGGTGCACATACACGTATGTGACGTTTGCAGATGCTTAATGAGCACTTTGAATTGCTCCAATAAGAATGCGAATCTTACAACAATTCCAGTTATTGTTCAACAAAGTATAAGGGATGAAATCAAGGAAATGTAAGTCATTTTTTTCTCTTATTCCCTCGCATTGTTTTAAAGGGTTTACTAAGAACAAAAAAATTGCCATTGCATTATTGATGCATTTAAATTGAAAAGTATTAAGCAAAGCCTTCTGCGCTTAGTGTATACACTAGGGATGGACAAAATAATGAACACTTATTTCAGCTATACTTTTCTGTGATTCTATTCTGTTGGACTATCTTTTGATTTCAATACAGCTTTTACTGGGACTTTACATTATGCAAACAAACAGGAAGAATTTCCAGTGCTGCCAAGTAAAAAAAAATTGTCCATGCACTGTAACATACTCTCCCATTCAGATAAATTGTCTATTCACGAATTCGATTTAATCTTATACCATTTCCCCTTTCGACATTGTTAATCTTCACCTTATTTTATCATAACGTTTGTATGGCAAACCTAAACGTCTGGGGCAGACAAAATTAAAAACTTTTTGGATATTAAAGAAACCTTGTAGTTCATTTCTAGCTCCTAACTGCATTTACATTGATATTGGATTCTTGCTTGCATTAATTACTCTTTATAAATAAATGATAAATTATAAGATTATAGATTTGTTTTTAATATTTTTATATTTTTTGTGCTTGTTTTCAATGTTTTATCAGATGCATGTAAAGTAATTAATGTATAAATATATGTATGGTTTGACGTTATTTAAACGAAATATACCTTGTAATATAGTTGAAAATATTAAGTGCAGTCACAGATTGGAATTCATCTTAGCTGAAAAACTACATGTATTTTCATTAATTGTAAATCGGTTCTTGGCTAGGTGATAATCTGGTTCGTGAATCTATTTACATGTATTTGAAAGAAAAAAAATCTAGTAATATCATACTAATATCAATTTGTTTGTTAAAAACATGATATGATCTTTTCATCATGAATAATTTATATCGACGAATAGGATCAATGAATTTTAGCCTCGAATTAAATCCTTCTCATTTCTAATTATAATTCCAGTTTGTCTCCATTTTCAATTAAATTCACTAATTCTTTGAAATACTCATAGCTCAAATTTACAAAAAATATCAAGTGAAATTTATCGTTGACATCGCATTTCATGTAAAATCTGTAATTCATTGTAATTGCAGATTAATAGGAGAGTATATTTAAGACACATGACCTAAAATATCATATGCTCAGCCTCCTTTTTTCATTTTCTAGTCAATTTTGTGAAATTAATCTCTTTGAAAGTTGTTATTGTTATGAACAATTGTTAATTAAAGCCAAACAAAGCATGAAAAGTAAAGAACTTAAAGCTTATAAAGCAACTAATAACAACAATTCCCCCAACTCGTGTTTTCAAATAGTCGGATTTATTTTTCATGTAATAGTTCGCCTATGGCAATGTTTTGGATAACAATCCAATTATGAAATGAGAAAACATCAAAATAGATTTCTTTCTCGAAAACAAATTAAACATACATGTACGTGGCACTAAACTCCATTCTATATGCTGCTATTTCCACGATATTCTGAAATAGCTAAATGCTGTTTTTAGCATTTAAGGAACATGCTAGTATGCATGCCAAAATTTGCTAAAACACAAATGCTGGAAAAGTAAACCAAATTTGTCCAATGTGTTCTGAAATATTCAGAGAGCAATAACCTCGTGATTATTCTTGTAAAAAAATATGTAAGCGTTCGAAACTTAATACAATATTCTTGCCGGTCTTAGAAAGGATTTAAATTGTATTTTACTGTAATTGCACCTGAGGTTCGGCCTGGATCCTTTTTATTACCCAATAAAGTCATTTACTGTACAACAGAAGGCTTATGGAAGACAAAGGCTATTTTGAACGATAAATATTTCAGGCCTTGGATGATGGTTGTGTTCGTAAACAACTTGTTTTTAGTTTGACATCTTGTCATGTTGGCTCCAGAGCTAAATTGGAATCTTAAAGGTGATCAATAACAAATGCTAAATTAGGCTGCATGGCTTATTTAAGCAATTTTACCTTAATTCGTTTCAACCGTGATTTCTTGGGTAAACGGTGAATTTGTCAGTGACATCGTTTATTACCTGTTTAATGATGCTCTTTCGTCGAATAACTATGCTATTAACCTCATTATGGGACATTTCAATACACAGTGCTTCCCTTGATGCTTGCACATATGTTCTTTGAAATCATCATGAAGCCATGCGTATAGAGAACATGTTTTCAACGAAAATCATTGTTGAACTTATTTTTCTTGATAATGGAAGAATTCGTCAAAGATTCATCAAGACCTACTTGTGAATGGAAAATTAGAATTTCACGGAGTTCAAAACGTGACTAAATTACAAATATTTCAGTTGCAAAACCTAGGCTTATAAGGTTATTTTTATAAGGTTATTTTTCTCCATAAACGGTTTCTGCATGGTTGCACGAGTTTTAGACTTTATTCAAAACTTTCTTAAGAAATGCTTCCTGAAATCTAAAAAAAAATGACTTCCAATGTTGTCACCATTTTCATAATTACCCTTTCCATCAACATATGCCATGTATTTTCTTGTCAACGTCGTTGACACTTTAATACAGGTGTTAAGTCCTGAAGCGCCAAATCTTGCAATGACTTTATGCCCTTCCTAGACAAATTTCTCCAGGGATTAGTCAACAGTTCATCATTTGAAAATGCAAATTTGGCTTATCGATGTTGGACGAAATAAATATAGACAGAATTGCATAGACTTTAATTAAATAGTGATCCAAAATGAGTTCTTCAATTTGTAGTTTACATTCCATCTCAACAAATTTTACTATAGGTATACTTAAACCTGTCTGAAAGAAAGTCAGTGATGCTTTTTAATCAAAAAAATTATATACATGTACATGTAGGAAAAATAATTTGAACATCATTTCAGGATAATTATAAAGCCTGTATCTGCGATGTTTTAAATCCAGATATATTCCATAGTAAATTTTTCTAAAATGTAATTCTTGTTTTGTGGGCTAGGTGCTCAGCCTCAGATACTGTACATATTCATTATTATTATTAGCCCTTTTCAGCAGGTCTTGCTAGCCATATAATTAACATAACGTTTTGCGCAACTGGACAGTATCAATTGTTTCATCTTTGTTTATTGTACATTAACAACTGGTAATCAACACACATGTGTTTAGCAGCTTCTAACCTACATGTATGAAGAAATTGATGTTTGTTTATTGTAGGGCTTAAGTTGTGAAGCAAAGTCTGAGCTATGAAATAGAGTGAAAAGATGCGTGAAGAGTATTATAAAGAATGTTCACTTGCTTGTTTAGAGCTTCTAATGAAAAAACAACAACTGAGCAATGAGATGCATGATTTTTTTTATTTCCGAGGTCATAAATTGAATTTGCACTTTTGGTTTGGTATACAAGGATTTTATAGTAAAGTGAAGTAAAACCCACCTTTGAAATTGCATTAAAATAGCATTTCCAAAACGCTGCACTGAATTGAAAATTTACTAAGAAGAATTGCACAGTAAAATTACAAAGGTTCGGGTTACTAAATTTTGTTAAGATTTAGGCCTACGTTACAAATAAGTGGTTATTGCACTTATGCTTTGTATATGAGTATTACTGCTTACCCTGGGCGAAATAAATATCATGATACAGCTGTATCAGTAATCAGATTTATACTGATAATTGGGACACTGATATCAGTATGATATTTATTATACTGGTATCAGTCAAATAGTTCAGATTTATCAGAATAGTATAATGATGAACCTAATTTACACTGATATTGGTATGGGACATACTGGCATCAGTTTAACATTGCCTATTGATGTCACTCTGGTGTACTGATACTAGTATAACTAACCCATATCAGTAATCAGATTTATACTGATAATAGGGACACTGATATCAGTATGATATTTATTATACTGGTATCAGTCAAATAGTTCAGATTTATCAGAATAGTATAATGATGAACCTAATTTACACTGATATTGGTATGGGACATACTGGCATCAGTTTAACATTGCCTATTGATGTCACTATAGTGTACTGATACTAGTATAACTAACCCATATCAATATGACTATATTGATGTAAGAATAGCTCATACTGTTATCTGTTAGTGTATAATATCTCTATAAAATTTACTGATATTAGTAAGATTTTACGGATATCAGTAAATTTATTTCGACCAGGGATTCGTGCAATGCTTGATTAAAATTAGAACAAGTTAATAAAAATGTTACAATTTTAAAATATATTTATTTTAAAATCTTATTAACTTGAATTCTTTCTAACTTGAAATCCTTATCAGCAATAATTAAAAAAGTGCTATTTAGAACAACCGATGCTTCTCGTATTCGCAGTAGGTTTTTTAATCAATTGCACGCGTGCAATCATTTAATGCAAATGGAATTCATTTATATCCTGCCTAATCGACTGGAACATTTTCATTATATTCGCTTTTTTTACGATGTTAATGCTCTTTACAAGCTTATAGCATTTATCATTTAGCTCAGAATTTGCGCAACGGAATGCCGTCAGTACAGGATTGACCTAAAGAATTAAGTAGGCAAATGTGGGGAAAAATGCATTATGCAAAAAGGTTTCATGCAAATAGCTTCATTATGGTATTTTCTTCGTAAAATGATACAGCTTTCAGCCATGCTCTTGATATCGATCGTAAGTTACATATCCAACTTAAACGTTACATCGATGTATTTTAGGTTAACTGAAATAGGCATGCGTCATGTTATGCTATCATATGTTCCTGCAGCCTTTCTGTAATGCCGCTTCAGGCACATATCTATGGTAAGCCATGTGTTGCTTCCATCCAGAAATTAATCTGACCCGAACAGTTTATTACGCAAACATGAAACGATGTTGCTTGCTGTTGTAACCTACAAACTCTATATTTACTCCTACTCTTCTTGGGTGTCAGTATCACTTGGGCGAAACATTTCATACCATTTCATTATGCTGTATATATACAACTTGTATTCACCCGACTGCAGAGCGATGGCTTGCAGTTTTATGCACTTGTCCATTCCATTAACATTCACTGGACTTTAATGTAGAAAGATAAATTATACACCGAATATAATGAGATAGTAGCAAACATAACTCGGTTAGCCTATAGACGACACATAAAATATGATGAAACCTATATGATGAAACATATAGAGAAATGTAATAAAGTATGAGTTATTAAAGCAATGGCAGTATATGCAGTATTTTGTATACGTGGTATAATGGCTCATATATTTTATGGCTTTTATTCTTAATTTATACTTAATAAATTAAGGATACATTACACTGTTAAAAAAATTTCCGTTGAAATTACGGAAAAGTGCTGGCAGCAGAATTAACCGAAAATGTCCGTATAATA
>JAQGCC010006206.1:0-10532 GCA_034698905.1 Xestoiulus laeticollis
CCACGCTACCCGTGACGTCACAAGCAGAAACGAAAAGGCGAGTGGTAGCGTGCGGTACCTAAAGAAAAGACGCCTTATGATGATAGAAGCATTCAACTTCTTAATTCCAGTCACGACGAAATTAACATCCAAAGACAAAATTAATTTCAACAATTGGTCCAATTTCTATTTCGTCTAAAACGACATAGTCTGGTTTCAACATTGATTATTTAGCGTAAACTAAATTGTATATACCAATGGTAAATCTATAAAATAATTTAAAAATAGTAGTACAAAATGTAATTATTATGATATCAATTTTGTTTTATCATCGCTGAAAAGCCATGTCAGCTTTAAAACGCGGTATTCGCTATACGCTATGACTGAGAACTCGTAATTTCCCTATTTGTAACCCAATACTTATAGGCATTTAAGAGGGAGGGAAAAAAAAAACGCGAACTTAGGTAACAAAATTTCATTTCCTTAAACTGCGAGCTATTAGGTTTAATCAATGAAATCTATTTAAGGGAAATGTCGACTCGCTGTTTATTCGTAGGAATCGAGACAAGGAGATGAAAAGTGCTGCAAACGTTTCGAAATGAGCTTAATTCCAAATCCATTAGCATTTTTTCCTACCGAAAGCCAGTTTGAAAAAAAACCTCATCGGTACAAATATATAGTGAAAATTCCCGGAAAAGAATCGATCCAACATTTTCATCGGATTTAATCCACGTGCCGGCTAAATCTCGCGAAATCTCGTTCTTAAGGGCAACAAGTATGAAAAAAGAAATGAATATTTTACTCAAAATTTACCAACAAATTGAAAGTTAAAATTCAATCGTCGATCCTTAAGGGCCGGTTGCACCAACTAAGGTGAAAATTATCTAAGGTTTACTAACATCGGGTTAAAATTTAACGCCAGGTTAACCTCCAGGTTAGCTGTATGTGTTGCACCAATTAACTCTTGATAAAACAACGCAGGGTTATAGAATCCATGTTCCAACATGCAGAAAACAAAATGGCCGCCATATAATTCTAGAATATTAACCTGAGATTAACCCTGCCTACTCGCTGGTTGGGTTCCATTTTTCCCTAACCCACGCTTATGCAATGCAAGGGTGGGTTAACCTAATGTTATAAAGCAGGTTAACCCTATTTTATTCTTAACCTTTGTTGGTGCAACCGGCCCTAAGCAGTGCATTATGGGTACATAATCATCTGGCATGATTCACCCATAATGCACCGTTTATAAAAAGGTGATTTCTGGTGTTGCGAGAATCGGGAAGTGGTGATAATTGCATTTTTACGAAACGTTTATGGTTCCGACAATTAGGCGGCCATGTTGGGAGTGAAAAATTGAGTCATATTGGGAGTAAAAGTTTGTGTATGGAATGAGCTAACGTGCCAAAACTTTGAACTCTGCGACTGTAGGGTTGGTTCTGAGTCTAATTCAATTAAACACCGTTAGCTATACAAAAGCCCCCCGGGTGAGCAACGGCGCTTCCATCAGGAGACTTTGAGGACTCTGGTACAGTAAAAGTTTGTGTATGGAATGAGCTAACGTGCCAAAACTTTGAACTCTGCGACTGTAGGGTTGGTTCTGAGTCTAATTCAATTAAACACCGTTAGCTATACAAAAGCCCCCCGGGTGAGCAACGGCGCTTCCATCAGGAGACTTTGAGGACTCTGGTGCGCCAAGATGGCGGCACCGTGGAGCAATTACTCGCCTTCATCCCCAATTGATGAAAGCGGTGGAGTATATTATGTGTATGAAAAGCTGGGGGAATTATATTCAGTTTTGGCGATATGGCAAAGGTGGGGATGGGTATCTGAGGGGGGGAATATTGATTTCATCATATCAATTATTTCATTCCCCCCACTATTTCAGCGCTTGAGAATTCCCCTTCATCGTTGCATATTTTCCTGTTTATACCGGTATTGGCACTGTAGAGATCTTCGGGAGAAATGAAGCATGCCCTAGGAGAGAGGGTGGAAAGTTCAACCGAAAAGCAACATGATGTTTGTGTGAAGACTGACAAAAACGAGGATGATGATGATGATGATGATGCCAAGAATTAATATGGCTGCCGCTACAAGCAATAAGCGTTGGGGGATGTGTGAATGCATGATAAATGGGAATTTGCGAGATGCTTGAGATTTGGTTAGATTCACCGAAATACACTAGCTCTGAAATGTTTCAAATAAAATTTGGACAGTGGGACACTAACTCCCGTACCACAGTTTCCCATCTTAAGCTTCTGTTCCGATGAGACGAAGCTCGAAATTTGATCCAATTCGGTACCGCAGTTGCCAAATTGTCGACATCTTATCGGAGATGGAGCTCCAGGCATGAAAAATCGAAAATATCACAGAATTCCCTGTCAATATCCGTATCTCGACAGCAACGATTGTTAGGGAAAAATGAGAATTGTAATCTGCAGGCAACCTGGTGCACGTGAAATTTGTCTTATTCCGCCATTTGGAAAACTTCCTTCTCAAGGTACCTCATTGCCCAACCTTGATCTGGTGCTCAAATGTAACTATCTGTGGTACCAATCCCAGGACTTGATACGAAGCTTGGTCTCAAGCAGCGCCATGTGTGCAACTGTGGTACGGGGGTAAGAGTTTGTCACACTGTCCAAATTTCGAATGTTAGGATATGATGCAAGTGGAAAATGTAATGATTGAAGTGAATTTTGATTGAAAGGTTGTAATATTTTCCAAGAAAATCCTTGGAAATTTGAAATCACTTTGAAAACCGATTTTTGATGGATATTGTTGGATATATGTGATTCTTACTGATTCAGACGGAATTTATAGATTTTCGATATCACACGTTCGAGTTCACAGTTTTTAACACAGGTTTTGGTTAAAATATATCCCCAGAATTGGGTAAATGGGAGGTTTGTGTTATTTATAATAAAGTTACCCAATTATGAGTTGATTGTAAATAACACAAACCTCACATTTACCAAATTCTGGGGATATATTTTAACCAAATTCTGTGTTAATAACTGTGACCCAACGTTGGATAACATTTGGTTGTTACACTTAAATTTAACCCAATGTTGGTATGTCCATATAGCACTCAATATAGGTTGAATTTTAACCCAACTTTTTTAATGTGTATACGTGGTCACGTTTTGGAACATTTGCCTTGGTCAGAATCTCGCGACTGGATCTTTTTTCACTGATCTTATATCGTTGGCCATCATAGAAATGGCCATCACTCCGGTAACGTCTACTGTAGATTTTTTTTTTCATTCGGCCTTTTTTCACTTTTCGAATCACGTGACGCGTAAAAATGTAAAACTCAATTAAATGAAGCGCCATCATGTAATAAAATAATGGGGCCGGCAAGGAAGCATAATCATGTTCCGCGAATCACCATCAATCCTCTGCCACTTCGTGCATCAAGGAGATATTTCATCGTTTTTTTTTTATACTTTTCGATATAAAATATGGCATCACTAGGGGGAAACGGTGGATTTTTCGCACCATGGAGACCCACGGACGAAAATGGATTTTGATTCTGCGGGGTAATTCCGAGCACGTTTCCGTTCGAGTTGCTGTCTGCTTTCACTTTTGCGTTTTATTACTTTTTGCTTCTTCATTCTCTCTAATGTGTTTTGCTGTTTTCCAACTCGCCGGCCTCTGATGCGTTGTAGCTCTTTTACCCGAGGATAATCAGTTAAAAATCGAATCATATCGGAAGAATGTGGATGGTTTTTTTCTACCCCTGATGCCAACTGAAAATACGTTCCTTAATTTATTACGAAATGTATATCCCAGATCATCGAATGGCATTTTAAATATTAGGAGGTGTCAAAATTTACACTTGCTTTTTTTACTCATATTATGGCCATCATCATCATAATTCCATTAACAGCAATGTAATGGTGACCTGGATACATGCATGAAGTCCCATTTCTTAATTTCAGATGTTTTTTATTAATTCTATTTTTGGAGTTTTTTCCTCATTCTAAGGTTTTTTGTTAAGGGGTGGTTCCATGGATGTGATTCCTTGAATCAATTGAACCCTTACTTGGTGGTTGTCATTCAGGGAATCTATGGTTTCCCCTAGTCCTGGTGTTCTCTTTTCTGTTCTTCCCTACACTCATGCCCAAATAGTGGACGTTTCATTTGGACAACCTTCTTATGCATAGTTTCCTTAGATATTACATGTATCCGGTTAAGTGTCCAGCTAATACTAAGTATCTTCCAATAACAGGTTCAGTCAGCAAATCCTCACCTTGCCATCTTTTGTTAGCACCTCTGCCTCACAACCATGAATATGCTGTTAAGGATGCATTTATATAACTCTCTTCATTTTGGTTTTCATGCTACATGTAATTGCTTTAGTCCTACAAATCTTGTCCATTGATGGCAAGTATAATTTAGCAATAGCCATCCTCATATCTCCTTTGAGTAATCCAGGACATATAAGACATTGCACTGTCACACGTAATTGCCAATACTAATGACAAATGTCTGTTGTCATTTTCTCTCTAACTGCACATGCGATCGTACATTTATAAACTTGGTTTCCTTTGTATTCTATCAGGAGAATTCTGATAATTCAATTCAGTAAAAGTATAGACCTAGGCCATTAAAAATACTTCAATATTTAGTTTAATGCGCCTTTAGTAATGTAGCCATGTTGGCCCTTGAAATGTCATGTTCCATATTGTACGCAATTTTAATTTTTAGTATATGTAGTGCATCTCCTGCCTCTGTAAAAGAGTATTTATACCATTTCTCTTGTGCAAATTGTACAGGGTGTGTCATAGGGGCTACTTTTAAATGCCAGTCTGAAACACCTTATAGCATATAAGGAGTAGAGAGCCATATTAAAAATATCCATATCCCAAAACACTTCTGACATGTGCTATAGTTAAATATATTGAAAAGTTCTCAAAATATAGCGATAATAAAATCTTTGTTTAATTTCACTTAATGTAGGCCCTATTTCTTTGATAAGGAGGGGGCAAAAACAAAATGTTTACCGTGATTTCTACAGCAAAAAAAAAAATGCAACTCAAATATCCACCGCCAGGCATTTATTACATTTGCTTAATGCACTTAATAAGAAATCTATGTTTTTATTATAATAAAGTGGCTAGACGTCGTATTCCGGTCCCTGAGCTTAATGCTCTCGCTGATGAAATTTCCAAAAGTAATTTAATAATTCGGATGAGTTTCCGTTGCGGGCGATGTTGACGACGCTTCAACTTTGTATATGGTTGGGATTTGTCTGTTTCCCAACCACGAAGGGCCTTCTCTCATTTCTTCCGAGCAACTTCTCCATTCCCAAATTCAATTAAAAGTTCAATTAGAAATCTTGTTAGGATGCAAATGAGCGTCGCGTTCAGTTTGCGATCTCTCGGTCAAACTTCGCAGATTTGCGTCGATTCGGTTGCCAACCATTGCTTCTTGAGTCTTCTCCAAACTTGGGCACTATATATATAGCTGATGTTGTGCTCAAGGCGGAATTTAGGTATCTGCCATGTGATCCTATCTGTACTTGTATATAAAAAGGCTGTGTCAGATAGAATTTTTTTAACTTGATCAGCTGCAAAGCTCTTTTCTGCTTTTATAGTTCTTTATATGTATCGCAGGAAATTCCTTACAGCTCTTATGAAGTACATTTGGCTCTCGATATAACGAACGGTTCGGCTAATAGATCCCACAACATATACTATAAATTACTTTTTAGTACAGTTTGCATGTATCCGCAAACTGTTTCGCTAATCCGACAGTGTTTGGTCCTATTCGGTACATGTCTATATATAGGCATGGATAGATGGTGAAATACATACTTGGCGAAATTACATTACTTTTGTAATTTTAATCAAAAATTTTCAATTATTATTATCGGAGTTTCAAAACGAATTCAAAACGCCCTTTAGTACCCCTTGTATAACCTTTGTTGCATTAAAAAAAAACAGTACAATATAGCGTTCCATAAATCTCAAAGAAATTCAGTTTTGCCAGTTAAAATAATTCTATACAATGGCGTATCCAATATCCATTATTGCAAAGATTTTTATCGAAAATTTATTTTTAAAAAATTCAAAACCCCTTTGTTAACCCCCATCTGTTGGGCATGGCTACTTTTTGCAGTTTTCCATCAACCCCATGAAGACTGGAATTTGCTTAATGGCCATGCGCTGTGCATTTTGAATCGCTGATTCCCATTCCTCATTCGAAATTAAGCGCTATGAAATCTAATTTGGCGACTGCTTAATTAGCATAAAATTCAAATCCCGAACTTAATGGGGTGTTATAGTTGCAATTTGCATACTTCCCCGGCAATCCCAAATCTTGTTATAACCCCGTCACGTGCACGGCCGTTTTGCAGTCGAAAATATATATGGGGTTAGTCAAAGCGCCATTAGTTAATGCCGGTTTCGTGTATTTCTTGAGGGGAAGGGGATATAACGGCGAGTTAACAATTGACTTTATTGCCTGCCAAATGCTTTATTGTATATAGTGTGGGATTAATATTGCAGTTACTCATATACGTAAAGCTTTTTCAATCTGCATTGTTTGGCTCTTAAAAGGGTTACACGTTTTCCATGTATATAAATGCAATTTCTGTTTAATTCAATTTAGGTTAATAAATGTTCTCCTTATATCATAACGACAGCTTTTTGGAGATTTTGGAGATGATAAAATTATTCATACATATAGCATACGTGAACGTTTTAGAAATCTATATATTTGTCTCAGATGAACTAAAATTCTTGCAAATTTCCTGAATTATAAAACAGCATTCCGAACATTCTTACAGATGAGTGATCTTGTTCCGTACATCCCTAATTAAAAATTATCCATCAAATGTAAGACTTACTTATAGAGATAATAGCGGGATTGAGCATGCGTGCCGTTAATTAATGTTCTTACCTTAAAGAGAACGATAAACACACTCTATGCATGTGCATCAGTAAGTTATGCTCCTCAAAGACGTACGTTGTGGTATCACGTTAAACTGGGGAAATATCGTCTCCCCTTAACCACAAAACCCATTAATGTCATTCCCACGCATGCGCATTGGCAAAAAAAAAAGTGCTGCCATTGTCGCAAAGATTAAAGGCAAACTGCATAATCCCTTTAATTCCTGATTATAATTATATATATAGCGCTCACGTTACTAATCTTAGCGTTTTTTTATCCACATTAAGCTAAGTTCGTAGTGACGGAGGCTGAGAGGAGCCAATTTAATGTATGACCGACACAAAACAACATGCCTGCATAAATACATCATTCTTGTTTTTTAATTAATTTCATCTACTGTTTACCAATCATTAGAGAGATTAAGCTGGTTTCCTTTAATTTTGACGGCGTTGGCAGTACTGTTTTTTTGGCAGTACGCATGCTTGGGGACGACGTTAATGGGTTTGTGGTTGAAGGTACACGATAATTTCATTAGTTTAACGTGATACCACAACGTCTTTGAGGAGCTTAACGAAATACGGTGCATAACTTAGGCCTATAATGATGTGCATGCATAACAGTGTGTTTATCGTTCTCGTTAAGATTAAAGGAAATCTGCTTAATCCCTCTAATATAGCATTGGTATATAACGTTCTGAATCTTCTGCATTAAATATTTCAAGTATATTGCTATTTTGCTTGGTTTCCGTTATTTAATTGTTTTGTTACAACATCATGCATCTTTGATTTGCAACCTGCTGGACACCACAAAGAGCCATCTCGAGATGTAGTGTTGAATCCTGAATGGCGCAGTAAAACACTGCATGCCAGGTTGCAAATGCAGGCGGGAATGAGTGCATTTTTGTGCCCAGTCTGGTGTGAAAAGGCACCCAATTAATGCAATTTGGCTTTCGTTCCAATTTGTTATGAAAATGATTAGCTCGCGTGCTGTATCGCGTTACTTGACAGTCTTCTCTCTGCCATGGTGTCAATGCCTTTGGTGGTTGTTACGAAACTTGATGTTTGATTATCATAAGACTGCTCGACAAGAGGGGGCATTGAAGAGGTTTCTGGGGGAAATTGCGCTTTTCTGCTTGCTGAATTTCATTAAGGAAGAACGGTTAATGTGCGATTCAGTCGCTTTGGATCGATGGGATTCAGCAGGATTCGGCCAGAGTCAAATAGATATGATTGCTGTCACTGCATAAGGAAACGACTTTACGGGAATCATGCTAATGTAGTTGCTCTGTTCGTAAAAAATGGGGCTTATTTTGAACAAATAAGTTGATTTACTAGTATTCGGGAAAAAGAATGTTATTTAATTTTAAAAATGACATGTATTCTATAAAAATGTACTTGTATAGTGGTATGGCCTATTTGGAACATGACGGTATATATACTTGTATTTTATCTGGGACTTGTACCTGTGTTTGGACACACCTGTTGAAGGCAGGTCAGAGACGTGTGGCAAAACTGTAACATCAACAAATGCATGAGTCCATGGTTTGGATGAGTATGCACTTGGTCCATATACATGTCCAGGGGAGCCATAAGTCAGGGAAATTTTCCCAAATAAAACACAATGCTATCCCTGCACTCAGTCTGCTAGCAACTCCATCCCAAATCCTCTCAGCTGCCTTTTTTTTTTTCATTTGAACCTATCTTGTTTCTTGTGTTTTCTTATGAAATATCAGTTATTCGTTTTTTGTTCTTTTATGTAAACGATTCTTCTCAAAATAAGATTTTTTAAATTGTTTTCCTCTATAAATCAGAAAATGCAATATATATTGTTCATGTGTTCAACAGAGAGACAATTAAGTAGCATGACGTGATAACGAGCAGCAGTTATATTGAAGTTGATAATAATGCTTTTTTTTATTCTTTAAAATCTGTTTGATAAAATTCAACAACGCCAAATAAAGTTGTCTTTTCTCATTCTAATTTCCTTTCCTTCCTTGGGAAACAATTTTAAGCCCTTATAATCCAGCTGGAGTTGTATCAAAATTAGTGTTTTGCCAAGCTTCTATACAATTGATATATTTTATTTTTCATTATGATAAACAAAATTATATATAAGTTTTGGTCATGGAATTTCGGATTTTAGTCAGGGAAATTGAAAATGTTGTGGCCACGACATAATATTACGACAATGTGCGTGGTCCATACATAACTTTTCCACCATAGATTCTTCCCTAAAGGCACGACAACTACCTCGGTCATTTCTATGTTTGGGTTTGGGCTTCAGCTAAAACCAGTTCCGTGTCATTCGGCTGGTTTAAAGCATCTACGCACTCCACTCTGGAATCTTGTTTGATTTTGGTCTTTGCATAAACGTCGAGGTTGATGCAACAACAACAGTCGAAGCGACGGACTTAACGAGGGCGCCCCGGAGGCGATGCAATGTGGTGTTTGGTCCACTGATGGAGGATTAGGATGGCAAAACCCCTTCAGCCAACCAGCAAATCCCATATCGAAACGACAGGACAAGTGCTGTCCTAGTCCTCAACGCCCTATAAGCTGCTCTTCGACGATGCTGGACATCGTCCTCCATCAATGGGACTTAAATTCCGATGAGGGGATTTGCTTTGTTTGGTTAGATTTCGCAACTAGGGGTCAGTCCAAAGCTCCAAAGCCTGCTTTGTTTAGTCAGCAATTGGCCAGTGGCTAACTATGGGCAGATTTGCATAATTCATTCTTCGTTTCTGATGCTCTCGTGACATTCTGCTCTCACTAGTGGACGTTTGCTGTGACCTCTTGAGCTCATGCTGATGACATTTTTCGTCTTCATCATCCTTGGCCATGTCCAGCTGCTTTGGAGTGGGGTTATACCAATTAGGCCTGCGTTATGCAAAGTGCAGTCCGAGTGACCTATTTGCATGCCTTGCTTGACCATTGGATTTTTGTTCTTTATTGGCAAGAAAGTTCTGGATATACTCATCATCTGCAAACTCTGCGATTATAACTCTTGCTGGTATCAGCGACTATCAACTTTGGATTAGGGAAGTCTGGGAATCTTACAATGTACATGCATGATATATCATTGCACGAGTAAAACTTCATGCAAGTCAGGGAATTGTTATTTCTACTTCTGATGTGCTTAAGATCACTGCACCATGCAATAGGACATCATAGCCAGAGAATCTCTGGAAATTGTTGTCCTCAACACTATTTATTCAACATCGGTGTATTTTCTCGCTATCACTACGTAAGTGCGACATTGGGTCAGGGAAAGTTAAGGTATTGTGAATTCCATTACCCAATTATCCAACATGGTATCATGGCAGGGTCTCGTGCAGTGCTACGTGATATTGCATGATATGCGACGTATATTGCACGAGTGTAAATTTTGGGGAATTCTAAGCCATTGCATGCATAACATGCGACATGTTATCATGTAACATGTTATCACTGCACAAGCTTGATTAAGTGCAAATCTTGGGGTATTCTAAGCACATTGCATGCATGACATGCAACATGTTATCACTGCACAAGCTTACATAAGTGTAAATCTTGAGGAATTCTAAGCACATTGCGTGCATAACATGTAACATGTTATCACTGCACAAGCTTGATTAAGTGCAAATCTTGGGGTATTCTAAGCACATTGCATGCATGACA
>JAQGCC010006207.1:0-10532 GCA_034698905.1 Xestoiulus laeticollis
AATTTTGATTGTGTGACGTCACATTAACGAACCACCCCCCCACCCCTTGGTCACAATTGTCACAAAAAAAAAAAAACCACCCACCCCCCCTAGGTGTGACGTAATTTTTGAATGGCCCCCAATTGGAATCAGATGATTGTTGGTTTTTAGTTTTTTTGAGAAATTCTGAATATAATGTTCATAGGTGAGTCACCTACACTGTATATGAATCACCTATGCACATTAACATGAGCCATACAAAATTCATATAAACAACAAAAAATTGTAATATTGAATTGGATCTGAGGAGGAAATGAACTGAGCTTTACAATTTTGCCTGCAGGGCATGACTAACACAAGTTTCTGCAAGTTCAAGCCAGATTGGATTTTTCAGAGTTCCAGCAAGGGTATTACGGAAACTAGCTGCATGTGCCTGCATGTTATTGTTTATTTCAGATCTCAACTATTGCTATGAAAAACTATCCAGACAAGTCATTGTGTTGGGATTTTGTAGAAGGTATACAGAAATTGCTTCCTCCATGGCCAGGCGAGTCTTTGGACGATACCGAAGAAATGGGAATGGTGCATCCACCATCCACAGATGCATTGATTGAGTCTGCAGATGATTCCTGCAGTCGTCTATCAGGTGGCATCGTCATGTTCTCGAGGGTTTCTTGTGGTCTGCCAAAATCGTGCAAGGGCAGATCGGAATCATCATCATCAAAGGGCGGCCTGACTGGAAGGAAGGGCGGTAACCAAGACATCGCTTCAGGGTACTGGGAAAAGTATGACCCTGGGTTATTATGCACACCATAGTCGTAATAATCATATTCAAAGTCAGCATCGGTTCCTGACAGCGAAAACTCTGACAGCGAAGCCATCATACCTCGGCTGCGACCGCGTCTTAGCCGCATTGGGACACCACCTCTGGTAGGGGTGCCGGTCTGTCGAGTATAATTCGGCCGTTCTTGAGTTCCTGGGGAAGGGTTTTGTTCTACGTGATCCTCCTTGGTGGACATGTCTGAAGAATGTTCACCCTCAGATTTGGAGGCAACCGATGCCCTCTTCGCCCGCTTGTTCCCATCCGGTTCTTGCTTTCGTTGCGGTTCTTTTTTCTCCTTTTCCTTGGGCTTTTCTGACTTTTTTTCGAATCCGACTTTGGGTTTCTGTTCCTCCTGTTGCACTAGGGTGCGAGCCGGCTGTGGCGAGACGGTGGCCACGGGGAGCTTCCGGGGCATGTTAGGAGTGAGGGGCGACTGCTTCAGGGGCACTGGCCTGTTGTCTTTGGAAAGGACCGAGCTGGTACACAGGGGTGGCTTGTGCACAGTGATAGGATACAGTATCCGGTTTTGCTGCTCATGGACCGGTGAACTCTCAACTGATGTTGATGGACTAGATTCGAAGATTTTGGAGTCCCTCAGGAAGTCCTCCGGGCTGGCCCCGTGCGACAAGCGACTAGAAGTCAAACTCCCGAAAGAGTCGATGGACCTGGTGACGCACTTCCCTGCCCTATTCCGGTGCTGCCTTCTGGTGTGAAAACGACGGCCTCCAAGAGAGATATCAGAAACGGAAGTAGTGGACGTTACCGGTTGGAATTGCTGATAGCCATCGTGCAAGCTTCCGGGAGTGCTGCCGAAGGGACTCTCGAACGGGCTCTGCACCGGGTCTTGCCGCTTTTTGTTTTGCACGAAGTGGTGTACGGCCAGGGCCAGACTGAAGCACATCAGGACAGCACAGAACAAAATAGCAGCCAGGTGGAAGGGGCTGCTGAACAGTTTGCTGTCTTGCAGAGCATCTTGGGTCATTGGCACTAGCGTGTAGTTATGATCTGAACCATAAAGAAGAAAAAATTAGACGGATGGATTGTAATTTAAGTAATGAATGGAATACTCTCATGTTATATTAGACTGTTATGTACAATTGTATAAAAGTTCTGTGTTTTCTGTTACTTCACTCATTATTGTTCGATAAAGAGGGTTGCATACCAGAATTAGCCTTTTTTTTTCTAAATTATTTATTTAATTTTGGAAACTGATAGGTACAATGAAATGTACGAGGACCTAGCATAAATATTCTATTATTTGTTTAAATTTTGTGTTTAAATATATGTATCTTACATTGCATACCAGTATATGTATCTATACATATACGTATCTGTATCTGTATCTATAATATGAAATAGGTCCGTAAAATTTACCTGACCCTCTACAATTATAAACTTTACAGACATATTTTCATGAAATGCAATATACATATACATTAACACAGAATTTAAACAAATAATAGAATATTTATGCTAGGTCCTCCTACATTTCATTTGCTCCTATCAGTTTCCAAAATTAATTTAAAAAATAATTTAGAAAACTAGGCTTATTCTGGTATGCAACCCTCTTAAGTTTTAAAATACTTATGCATCAATATGGTACGTATAAAGAACTGATTCTCCTTACGCCATACGTCGATTCTGACTATGAATCCACCTCCTAAATCACCATTCTTTTGATTTTGTGAAGATGAGGGATGATATCGAAGTAGACCAACGTTATATGATGTTGTGACTGGGTGAGGAATCACACGTCCTGTTTCGTGCAAAAGAAGTTCTGATGACTGAAGGTTGCCGTCCCTGACTTGAAGACACTCTGTACTATCATTCAAATGGAAATGAAGAAATGTGAAATGCAAAACTGTCGTTTCTGGAGCCTGTTGAAAAAAAAATATATTATCAGAAATGTACAAACGACCGATTAAACAATGTTATTAATTTATTTCTTGTTTTCTTAAATCTTATCTGATAATTATCTTCTTTTTCCTAATTAAACATTTTGTCTTAAGTATTACGACTAAAAAATTGCAATTTGGGTTTACAAGGGAAAAAATGTCGTTTGTAAAGCACGCAATACTTCAGATTTAACCTCATTAACAGAATTTTAATAACTAGTAGATTTAGGGAAAAAATTAGGGTGGCACTGACTTTTGGACCACCCTGTATAGTGCATACTAAGAACCTTACGCTACATTTTTTTAAAAGAAGTTTGAAATGATAGGTTATTGAGGTCAAACAGGTAGGTTGACACATCAACCTTTAATTCGATTTTATGATGTTTGAACAAAAGTTGAAATATATATGTCGCATTATCAAATGGCAGCTCAACTGTAATTATGTCCTGGTAATTTTTTTCTTCCACACCTGTAGCATCCATTTTGAATAACGTATGATAAACATAGATAAAATCTACGAGGATTATATAGTATTTTTCATTGAAAATCCATACAGACGAGGATTTATCTTTCCTAAAAGGCCGCACATTTTCGAAAAAGAATCCATATATTATCTTCTTTAGTGAAGGTCCCAAATGCACCAAGAACTTAGCAATAATTTCACGGTCCTGGCTTCCTTGAAAGACCTACTAAAATGTGCTACAGCTTTATCCCGAAGGAAATCATTGCTGACAAGAGACTCTTGGAGTGGGTTTTTATCGTTGAATTTCAAAGTGTTTTGCTGAAGTCTGGTGGGAAATCGTTCTGTACTGCCGGAGCTAAATTGCTCCCAAGACGGTAATTTGGTGGAAAACCAAAGATGGAACAGACTAAATTTGGAACTTTTTCTAGCGAATAGGGGGTATAAGAAAAATTCATTTTAAAGAAACCAGCAAAATAGTGTACTCTCATCCAAATTATTTGCACAAAGCTTTCTTTGCAGTGATAATTGCAATGTCTTTCTCTGAGGAGCTCACCAAAACGATCCATGTTGATGAAGAGGTGCAATGACGAAAAGATGAGGCAATATAAGTAGTTCCTGAAGATAGGTTTAAAGTACATCCACAACGACACCCCTCTTTCATATGATACGTGTCTACAGGTGACTGTGTAGTAAGGCGGTCTAAATGAAGCAAAGTTATAGTGGTTGTTAGTTTGTTTATGGAAATGTTGGATAACATTACATAAGATAACATGTTTAGGGTATACCAGGGCATTTTGGCAAAATGCATTTATCTGCTACCATGGCTTCACCAGCACAAAATAAACCTCCATTCGATGGTTTCGGATTATCACAAACCCTATGACGTATTCTGGTACCCGAACCACATGTGGTCTTGCAACTACTCCAAGAACTCCATTCGCCCCATTTGCCATCAACAGGAGTATCTGTAATAAAATAATCATTTTAAATTAAATTGTTGCTACATGTATATATACAAATATACAAATACGTGTGTGTTAACATCCAAATTCACTATTATCCAATCCAGATTAATTGTTAAGAAACTGACCCTTACTTTGTCTTGTAAGAGTTTTTAAAACTATTCCTGTATTCTGAACTATTACGATACTTTACTGCACTTTAACTGAATTCTTACTGCATTCATTTTAATCTAAATGATTGCACTACAATGCAATAAAATGTCTAATATGTATAGTTTTTTGCCCTAAAGTGTAATAAGCAACTGACCTCTCAACTATTTATTTAAAAACGTTTGTACACAACCTCATGTTCAAAACTCCAGCCCTCTATTCTCGTTTTAATAAAATATCGATTTTCAGCATGTTAATTCTATTCCAATTAATTTTTAAGTACAACATGGCTGAAACAAAGCCATGAAACGTAGTTTAATTTTCATATTAACATTGTTATCCTATTTTCTCAAATCCCTATAGTGTAATTAATGTAACTCTGCACGTTTTAGGTTTGTAGTTTATTATTATAATTCCAGTTAGAGGCTGCTATTAAAGACTCAAAATGAGCTTAGCTTTATCTAAAATTTGCCATCATTTGCTAATAGACAATGAAACTTCTCCTAATTAGAACTTTGTCTGTGGGGATAAAAACGTATTCCCTGTGGGTCTCGTATTTGCTACTTACTGGGCATTATTTCATGCCTGACATTCCCCAAATTGAAATTGATTTGCATCCGCCCTTCACTAACGCCCTTTGAGCTTATATCGCTACTTCGCATTTTCTACTTCCCCTCCCTTTGAGATGGGCTTTTTGATCATAAGTCTGTTATATGAAATGCCCACAATGGGATCCTCGACGGCTGACAGTGCATTTTCCTTACGCTTAAGTGCAAAAATATGTAATCGTAAAATAGATTTTGATTGCGAGTTTAGGAAAAATCCACTGGGTATATCAAATAAGATTAAATAAGTACGTGAATGTGTTTGCTTGAAGGAGCGAATCACACAAAAATTCACTCTAATTTTTAATAGATTAATTCTTCTTGAGAAATTTTTCCTAAATTAAGTGTGATACCAATAATCGAGTTTGCTATACTCACCACATTTAGTAGACCAAATGGTGGAAATAGACATTCATGTACTAGTTTATATTATGAAATGATCACATTGTCTGGAAATCTTGAATAAATTAGAACAGTTTAGACAAAAAGTTGTTCATATATGGTAATATCTATATCTGATATGTATTTCTATGAGGAACTAGATTTAATAACACTTGGTTCAACGAATTTCCCAGATTGAGAATATCATTATTTTTCATTGATTGTTCTTGCTTTTCCATGAGAATTTCTCTGTTTCCATGGTTTCCTTTGTTTTAAAAATATAATTGTTTTCTCTTGTTTTGAGATTAATATCCTTGTTTTTCCATGTTCTGAGAATAGACTGGCTTTTCTATGTTTTAAAAATACCCATTTTGTTTATTTATTTTGAGAATTACTTTGTTTTCTTATTTTGAGAATATCTTTGCTTTTTTCTTATTTTGAATATGTTCATGTTTATCGAAAAGTTGCCTAATATTGAAAAATTCAGTGTGATGTAGCTTTTTAAAGACCTAAGGATGTGTGGCTAATGTAAATATGCTTATAAATTTTCATAGCGCGGGGATTGAATTTTATAATTAAATTATTTTCGGAACGTCATGTAGCTAAAACCTGACATTTTACAAGTCAGTTCAGATGGCAATATGTATTTGTAAAGGTGCTGTTGATTGCATTTATTTAATGGGATTATTTAGACGTTGAATCCGAGCTTGTCTAACATCGTTAAGGAAGTTTGCACCAACCCCTACTCCACTTAACATGAATTTATGTATCGCAGTAATGTGCTTGGCAAAAGGTTAATGCATTTCTTCTAGTGTTAGCTTTTGCAGGCGGGTGCATTGAGATTGTGGTTTAACAAATACATGAATCACTCGTTGTGAACGATATTTTAATGATGCGTGGATCTTAATTAAGGAAGCGGATTGGAAATCCAGATAATCCTTCTGGAAATAGAAATCGATATGCAGTCTTGCATGTTGCTTTCATTTTGGGAGTGCGTGTTCATATAAAATCTGAATATCAAAATAATATCGTATTCCATCCATTTAAAGTACATAATAAGCGAACGAAAACATTGCAAATGTATAAAGACCAAAATAAAACCACATAAGGCCCCTGAATGCAATCAGCTACGCAATACGTCCGTGATTGCAGTGTTTGCTTTCTTATAGGCGTTGTTGCATCAAATACAGTAAAACCTTTGTAAAGTGACCACCTCTATATAGCGACCATTTTCATAAAATGGTTTTCGTGTAACACATGTCCTTCCATCTTAAAAATTCTCTGTTTAGTGACCACCTGTATACAGTGATCAATTTAGCAAATGTTTGGTTGGTCACTGTGAGCAGGTTTAACAGTAACTCATTTTTTAATTATAAATAGTTCAATTTATTGTTTTTAGAAAAAAAAAATGATACGAGAGATTGGAGGTCATTCATTTGAAAAAGTTGTGCATCCATCATGATTCAGGACTTGCCGAATTTAGAACAATGGCTAAATTTCCCAGAATTTGATAGACTCAACAAACCTTAAAAAAACTAAAAGATTTCCAAGCAATAATATATAAAAGCTTTAATTTTCTCTCAATAGATAGCACTGAAAATACTTTGTTCACTGACGTTCCTAGTAACATGCTGAAATTCACTGATGTCACCCAATGATTCCAACATGAATTAGGGCATCAAATATAAAACAATAATTTAAGTATAATATTTTGATGGATTCAAACAAACTTGCAAAAACTTAAATATTTCAGTAGTAGCCGGCCTAAAATATTTTTTTAAGCTTAGTTTCAAATGGCACAAACTGTAACTTTCGTTCAATAGATAGCATTAAAAATCCCTGTCCCACTAACATCCCTAATTCACCGATATCACCAATAAAATATGCAAAAATCAGTGTTTGCAAAAAGAGCTGACATTTCCTATTCTATTTCTCTTACTTTTACAGAATCCATTTGTTTATAGTGCCTTAAAAAGTAATTAAAACATTTTAAAACCCCACGTTGTACATGGCTTTATAGAGGCATTTGAACACGCAAAATTCTTAAGGGCATACGACTGCTTTCACCACTATATATTCCTTTAAATTGTCCAGTGAAATGAGGATGATTTCAATGCATACTGATCATTTGCTTTTTTTTGGACAATTTTTAGTTTCCAGGGCCAAAATTATGTTGTAAATAAAATTAGCATTGCAGGTATAAAGCTTGGTTTAGGTTAAAGCTCTCATGCACATTAAAAGAAGATTTTGACATTGATGCCCATAAGCACCATATCCATTTTCATTCCATACCTGTGTCATCAAATTACAAAATCTGTATACATGAAAGATTCGTACGCTATTTAATTCCATGATCATGTGAATTTCATGAACTTTGTGTTAGGGTGCCCGAAAGCAATTTCCGTTAATAGATCAGCAAACGTAATTACACGCAGCAGTGGTAACTGGCCACTCGAGCCTAGTTTAATGTTTCTCGGGCCATGGACTATAGAACTCAACATCGCATTTCCCATATGAAATGACCAGAACGAATGGCTAAAAAGGGATGACATGGCCCCTTGCAAGGGGGATGGTTGCTTAGGGATGGCTTCCTGCTTTTTTTGCCCTTTTTTAACAAAGTGATCCTCGTTCCGACAAATTTGATCCCTCATTGAAGGTCCTCTTTCATTTTTTTTTTTGTCTGACTTCTTTCATTATGTGTTGTTTCGGAAGTAAGAGGAGCCGGTCCCAGGCATCGATTTTCTTCAGGCTCGACAAAACTTGCCATCCAATTACACGCCTCCCGAATCTCGATGCTAATATTACCCATATTATACCTTGCACTCTTTTATAGCGAAAATGTCTATAAGGGGAAACCGTACAACTAAGATTAAGCACGTGTAGGGAAACAAATGACTATTCTGCGCTTGGTAATGGGTCTTGCTCATAAATTTTCACCATGGGAATGTTGGACACCTAGTTGCTATGTCGGGGATTTAATTCCCTACGAATGAAAATGTAATTCCGAGGAGTCTGCGCTGTTTTAGCCCCTCAAACGGCGGAAAAATGCAATCAGTTTGCTGGAAAATGGAGCCCATGTACAAATCTCTACCAAGTTACAGGTCCCCGAAGGTATCGTTTAAGAAATTAAAGACCGAGAAGAGTGTAAAATGGTATAGTTTTAGGAACTGAAAGATATGAAATCCCTTAGTTTTGCAATCATGACATTAGATTATAACTAGAAAGTGGTGTCTTGCCGCTATTCTATATTTTCATTTTATATGAAGTTTCATTGATTGCTAGCTTCAGTTTTAGTATTTGCGAAAGCACTAGCTTTTATGATAAAATGTTCATTTGATCTGCAAAGTCTGTATTCTCTGAAAATTCTATGAACACTCGCCAAATATCCCTGAAGTCACCTACACTGTAGTTTGAAACGCAATGGAGTTTACCACAAAACAGTGTCTTAAGAGGGTTGTATGCCAGAATAAGCCTATTTTTCTAAATTATTTTTTATTTCATTTTGGAAACAGATAGGAACAAATAAAATGAACGAGGACCTAGCATAAATATTCTACTATTTGTTTAAATTTTTTGATTATGTATATGTATATTTTATTTCATGGAAATATGTCCGTAAAGTTTATAATTGAATAGGGTATGGCCAACTTCCAAAATTAAATAAAAAAAATAATTTAGAAAAAAAGACTTATTCTGCCGGTATGCAACCCTCTTAAGACATCATTGCCAATAACTTGAAATAATAAGTGTATGTCCTATAATATACTTTTGAGAAAATGAAAATGTCTTTTTTACCTAATCTGATATGGATGGAGTTAACTATACAATATTTTATTATTTCCTTCTGAAGACCAACCATTATTTAATTAACTATACATATGCAAACAAAATGCATTCGGAATGCAAAAAGTATATCAATCTAAATGCATTTGGAAAAGCATTTCTTTTGCATATGGCTATTTATTGGTTCTACCAACTATGTTGTTATACAATTGTAGATTTCATGGCAATAACTTATGAACCCATGCCAACAAAATGTACTAACTGAGTGGGGTATCTAGAGATGATAAACTGTATGGTAAATTCTTTGACAATTGTTCTGGCAAAGACATTAAAAACTGACATGCAGAACTTGCACAAGTGTTTAAGAATTTGATCCATTCTTCACTTTTGTAAGTTTTATTAATAGCATCGAAATTCACTCCTCATTTATCCGTAAACCAGTCCATTTAAATTCTTAAGTTCAATGGGCCTCATATAGGGAAACGCTCTTCCAAGATGTAACCATGCAAAAATCCATTCCTGCGTAAATTGTGGTAAGAAAGTGCCATCTGTATTTTATGTCTGTGGTAGACAAGAATTGAGAGCGTCGTTGGAATGCTAGGAACTTTGATCATAAGTAATGTCGATATTAAGAGGATCACATCAAGCAAGTATGTAGCGTAAAATATTCCGTTGAATGCAATGGACCGTTGTAAAATGGGGAATTTCGCCCCACCTAACCCATTGCATTTTTCGCATTGGACGTTAATGGCCGTGCTAAAAGCTCCTGTGGAACATTAGGGCGCATCGGGGAATAGGTTTTCCAGGACTAGCCAATCAAGGTGCATATCCGCTGATAACAGCACATTGTTCCACGCAATATAGCGATAAAAAGCAGAAATGGTTGATGAGCACGTGCTAGGGGCAAGTCTCCTATAGGCGAGTAACATATTCGGCAGTTTAACATGCCAAACATCATGAATAATGCAGAAAAACAAAGTGCATAGGTATCAATGACTCCTTTGTTTCTCACGGTATTGGCATTGTATGCGAAATCGTGTTTGTCGCTTTATGCTTGTTATACACCACCAATGCTTTTGTCTTCATTTAGTTTGACAAAGCGTGTAATTGCCAAGCAATTTTCCTGAAGAACGTTTAAGGTTGCTAAGCTATTTCTTAGTACTATAGGGTCTAGAAATGGTCATGCAATTACGTTCAAATTAGGCAAACCTTGCTGAAAAAAATGCATGGAAAGACTAGAATACCAATGCCATATTAATTGGCATCTCAAATGAAATGGTTCAGATTATATTTTAAAGGTTTTTAGTTACGTTCTCTTAGCTATTTAGTGTGTTGAAATTGTGTTTTTATCCATATGGATTTCATTAAGGGGGATCTGAATCATTATGGGGGAAAATTTAAAACCTACTTTTAAAAAAAAACTACTTGTTATATTACAAAAATAAAAATTGATAAAAATGCAGTATTTTTGTAGCTACTGCATGATCAAAA
>JAQGCC010006208.1:0-10532 GCA_034698905.1 Xestoiulus laeticollis
TATACTATGGTCACGTGACCAGTTTAACTGAGTTCGGAGGTGTGAATTAACACGCAAAAGTTTTGCTCGATCCACATCAGTGGATTTACATCAACGTCGGTGAGAATAAGGTGTTGCTATATATTGTTCATTCTTTTTGCATGCGATTATACGATGGAATAATCTTCCTAGTGATAACGTAAACTCGTTTCAAATTAAATTTAACAATGATGATGGGTAAGTCGCTACTGACGTAGGAGAATTCTCCTGAAAATGGGTTCGATCATCCCCCCCTCCTAACACATGGCATTTATTTTTACGACTGTATGGGTACTGAGTTGAATTGAATTGAACGGCCATTGGCTAGTTGCAGGTGTCCCACGTAAAATAAGTAAGGTATACACTCCAAATAAGTATCCACTGGAGAAATATATCCAGCTTTTGATCTTTGCCCCTGTATAGACTAGAGAAAGGGGGAGATGTTTCCAAATCCATTTCCATCGCTTTGACTCGTCTTATATGGAGCGTCATAGCCGTCTCAAATGCGGTTGGTGCGCATTGTGGAGCTGTGAGGGATCCACAATGGCGCTCATTGAATGGGCTTGATGACGCCACCTGGATTGCCTTTCTGTATGCGTGACAAATTGCCCTGTGTAGATCGCGCTAAAATGAACTTAAAATACGATTACAATATGAAGCGCCAACAAAAGCAAAAACGGATTAGAGACAAATGAAAAAAAGCAATAGAGAATCCGTGGTTTGAATTTGGCGTCGAGGATAAGCAGGGAGAAACGAAAATGAAGCATCGAGGAGACATTCATGGAAATCAGATTAGCTTTGAAACTAAAAAGACTGCATGAGCAGCTAGGTTATTTACACCCATCATCGAGGGCTTAAGGTCCTCTAGCGCAACCCATGCACGCACCTCTCCATGACCAGGGCCGCATTAAAACTGCTTAAATGAAACTTAAGCTGACCTGAATGGCTTTATGGGGTTTGGAAACCAGTTTCTTTTCAAAAAGGACCAACACCCAAATGTAAATCCCGCTGATAATCTCACTCGTTTAAAACGAATGTTAAAAAAGCAAACAGCACCCATGCAACTTTCAATATTTTCTTATTTTCGCTAACTGGAAATTAAGCTTTTTTACCAGCGTCATGGTCAAAGGGCTTTCTTTGTATGGCGGCTCGTAACTTCACATCATTTCATTCGGGGGTTTTGTTATCAAATAATGCGGATTATTCGTGGAGATAAATACACCATAAACGTATACCATTAATGAAACCGAGCTTGGAACGGAACGTACATTAATTCCCATCAACGTGTTGCGAAACTCTTATAGATCTAAACCAATTAATATAAAGTTTGGTAGGCATATTCTATAAACTTCTGAAAGTTATTTCATAATACAATTTTGCTATTACAACAAGACTAAGAGGACGGGTATAACTCAATTGAAATTTCCATCAGATTTCATTCAAAATGTTAGCCAAGTTAAATTCTAAAATACCAACATAAATCTCCAACCTTAAGCTTAATTTAGACGTTGTAATATATACGAAGGTCACCTTCCTCTTCAAAACGTGTAGAGGAGCAAGATTTGAGATTTTATGAATGACCATTTTCGTACGGAGTATACATATAGTGTACATACAATATATATAATGTCGGATGTTTCTTTTTAAAGCAAGGTGGAAAACATTGCCTCCAGAAAATCGTTAATAAGTTTTAAGTTTCGCAGGTGAGAAGGTGAGTTTGTCGGGGAAGTTCCCATCGCAAATTTATTACAACAATGGAAAAAGAGTCGCTTTTAGGACACCCAATAAAACTTTTGCATCGGAGTGCTTTCTATTGACTCGCAAGAGCGGCAAATGGTCAATTGGTCAATGGCTGAAAATGCACGTGCAAGAAAAAATGGCCGTTGAGAAGTGCGTGGTCAGGGCCCCGAGTGCATGTATACAAAACCGAAAATGGCCTGGAGGCCCTGAAAGCTGGTTTTGCAGGATCGCAATGACCATTGTAGGTAGCCGTAAGAAAAGGTGTATGTAGGGGGCTTAGGGGAGGTGAGACAACTTTTAAAGGGGGTGGACGTTTGAAAAGCAGACTGCATGGTGCCCAAGCAGGCGATTGATGGCTCCACGCAGTCTGCCAACATCTACTTCTCCCCCCTTTAGGGCCTCTCTCAACGCAGCCAAGGAATGTGACAAAAGGGCCGAGGGGCCACGGGCAACTTTCACGCTCTCCTGCAGCTTTATTTTGGGTGGTGCTTGCATTCCACAACTAATGTAAACGTGTCAATGTCCATGCACTTCACGTATGCAGAGGCTCAACGGTCAACTTTCATTCAACATCACTCATTTTTCAGCTCTTAAATGACCATCGAAGACCGTTAATGTGGTGCGAAAATACAACCACCAGTAAATTCCCCCCATAAGCATTAAATGTCGGGCAAACAAGGTCCCACTTCAGGTGCTTTTCATACAGCCTGCTGAAGTGCAATAATTTCATTTGGTCGAATAACGATGCAAAACGCATGGATTCAGGACAATGTATAGTTTAAGGGTATTCGTGATAAATGTCATATAAATATGCGACTGGTTCTATAATCTCATTCATAATCTCATTAAATGGATTGCTATAGCATTCCATATAATGAGATTATAATGAGTTAATGTATAGCTACTTATAACCTCCAACGAAATAAAAAGCAAGGAAAAATGCAGAAAATTTATGATTAGATTGAGACATTTTCAAAAGCACACGCATATTAATAAAAATCTTCAAAACCTGAAAGTTTGGTGTAGTTACATCAGTTAAATGTAATCAATATAATTTATTTATTATTTTTAAATTAGGTTTTAAAGACTCGTATTAGGCTATAACAGTGCTGTAAATTTTATAAATACATGTACATGCCATGAAGAGTTCCAGAAGAGTGTGGTCAGCGTGTTAAACCTTCCAGGTGTTTGATAAAGCACAAATGAGAATGAGTGGTCATTGGAATCTCCATTTGCAGGGAGGCAAGGCCACACCACACTGGCCCTTGGATGCAGACTGGCCCTTGTGAATGTGTATAGGAATTCATTCATCATGCTCCCATAGGGTGAAACGATCAAAATTCGGATCCATTGTAAACCCCTAAACCTTTGAGGAAACTGGGCAAGGGTCTTTGTGATTTTAAGGATGCGGGGGACCTTTGGATAGACATCGGGTTATGAGGGCTATTTTTCACACCGCCACTTTGTGGGCAGGAATGAAATGGGATACATTTATTTTTCGCTGTTGATTTCCAGCTGCTTTCACGATGATGAGATTAATTTTTCACGTTGAAAATAAACGAAATATATAAGTTGCTTATAGAGATCAGTGTCCCAAAAAGAGATACATGTAATAGAAAATCGACAATAATAATGTTATTCATGTAGTAGGCCACGACTGTTAAGATGCACTGACAAATTGGGCGGTTTCATAATCTCAAATACAAGACCATGCACTTCATGCAGATTTTACACTTTACAAAAAAAGGGAAAATGATTATACAATTAATTTTACACGATTCTTTTTGCATTTTGTAGTAATGTACCTTAAAAAAATATTTTACAAATGGTGTGTTTATGGGCATTTGAACAAATTCACATAAACAAGCAGCAGTGGGGGTGGGAGGAGAGAGAGTTGACGCCTCAAGGAGTCATCCTTGCTGGCCGATATGAAATCGTCACAATTGTATATATATTTGATACATGTATTTGTTATTTATTATACAAAGATGATTTGAACTATAAATTTGTTTGAAGATGAAGTGTTGTTATTTGTTAGATGTTAGTGGGATAAAGAACTGCACCTCCGTGTTATTCCAGGAGTACCATAGAAGTCGGCCTTTCCGGGGCTCTTTAGTGTTAGTTAAGGGTGCTGATTATGGAGAAATCATTGCCTGCTTATAAGGCGTCCTCTATAAGAGAACATCCCATCCATTAAAGACGTCTTCGATTTTTTGACTTTTTTTTAGCCCCCTAGGTCTGCGTTTTTCACGTCCCGAAATGTCTGATTTATCAGACCACCCCCCTCCCCCTTAATCGCAGACGTCTTTTATGGATGGTCCCTAATGCTGCGCAGCTGTGGTGAGTTGGATGTTTTCGTCCCTATTTTAAACGAGGAGCGACTTTGGCCCTATACGTGTACATGTACATCCGTTCGTCATCATTTTTTTCTTGTGGCGGCGCTCCTTGTCATTTTACACCGCCATGCAGCACACTCCCAATAATTGCTTTCCAATATTACCATTCGTAAAAACGCATATGTTATTTTCGACAGTTCTGAAACCACTATTTACATTGCAACAACCTGCTTTTATCATTAAAACTGACGGAAACTCAAAAGCTTCCGAGGATTACTATTATATACGCCGTACGTGACAACTGTATACATACACGCGCGATTCCCAATTCATTTCCAAATTGGCACGTCCATGTATACATGTACATGTACATGTATGTGCAGTTGCCATTTCTACATGTGATCGCACATGTATGTAAGATAGACGTGCACGTTAAAATGTGACCCCCCCCAATGACCACAGATGGCATTGCTATCTGATCATAAATATATAGGAACGATTAGTCGAGTCTTCTGTCAGCATTTTTAAATGCAGCTCCTTTTATTTTTACATTATTAGTTTAATTTATAGTGCATCGACCGAGTTTTTCATTCACTCATGAAGAATTAACGAAGAAGGCGGTCCACTTGAAATCTGATACCCCATTTTTATGTAAGCGTATTTATTTATCATTATTGAGCTCATTGTTATCTTTTTTTTAATTTTCGCATCTATTTTCAGTCAACTGTTGAATTAAGGAAGCATCGTGCTCTTCATAATTTCAAATCTATCAAAATTCTATATAAAAAAAGATAGCAATGCCACGTACGTGCACGTGGCATTCTTAAGGCGAAATTCGTTAAATGAGGATTTATTATTTTTAACATACATGTACATGTATATTCAATACATTGAATAATGCAAACACTTCACCCATTTATGTCATTATTGCCAACAGTATATACATGGATATGCGTGATTATTTTTAAAAATTTCATTAGCATCCTTTATCTAATAAATGCGTTATGAAACCAGTGGGCCATCCCCTTTGTAACAATAGGGGCATGAAACACTATAAAATTACTAAGTTTCTTGAAATTGAAACTGCAGATTTAGTAAATAAATTGTGCGAATGCCCAGCAACTGTTAAGAGAGATTTCAAGCAAACCGATAATTAAATTACGCAGAAATCTCCGTTCATCGTAATATATTAGTTCATTTGCGATACATTTGTTGACAAAATGTTTTCATCAAATCTGTTCAATGAAGCATTCATTGCATGGCGCTGATTAAATCGTGCAATTATGCATTACAAAATTCTCGCGTTACCGAGGATTAATCTATACATGCATGTATGACGAATATAATGAAATTGTTTTCTTGATCTCACAGGTGGATAGGTGCTATATAGGATTCACGAGGGGAAATTAAAAAGTAAACTTTAAAGGATGAATGTCAATAGGGAGAATGCGCTGCATAGCATAATACATGTATACTCTCATTGAGGTAGTATACATAAAGAATATATATACTACGATATATACTTCTATCATTGGCCGCCATAAACCAATTGAACCTCTATAAGATGGCGTACGTCGTAGTGGGGATCTAGGCATGCGCACTTTGCATTGCAATAACGTTGAAGTGCATTGATTGCACTGCCGATATATGCTGATTTTCAATAAATAAATTAAAATAAGATTGATTTTTATTAAAATCCGTAAGATATGAAAAAAATAAACGATCTTATATAAAAGCATTTATCATTTTCAAATCTCTTTGATTCTACAAAATAAATTTTTAAAAAATTAATCCTGAAATGATTGTTAAGTTTTATTTAATTTAAAATTTAACCTGAACGATACTATATACATATCGTAATGCTATCATTACAGCATGAAGTATCCACACTTCCCACTACATGTACCTCTATATTCTATACACTGTACTACCTCAATGAAAACGCTATACGCTGTCGACTGCACTGCATTTTAGCATATAATGTATGTTCACACTATCGACGTCACTTTACACAACGCATATGCCGTATTTTCACTACGCGTTTTTGCGACAGAAATCGGTGAGTGCGCACTCACCGATTCTCACCGATTTCTGTCGCAAAAACGCTTAGTGAAAATACAGCATTACTCTATAATGTAGATCTATAAGTACTTTTTAGCGTGCGGCGCAATCTCCCTAATGTGTATCGTTTTAAACGTTTATCAGTTTCCCACGCAGCCAAGAAGTATAAGAGGCGCCACCTGGTGCGAGTACTCCTTAACCCGCTCCATTGCACCGGAAGCAGTTTAAGGTTTATTCGATATCACGCATGGATTCCTTAAAATGCGAATTGTATTTTTGAAGAAATGACAACAGTGACAGATTTTGGGGAAATATTTCGAGCATCAGCTGCGTAATATCGCGTTTAAAAGGTTCACCCAATTGGCGAGGCTGTCTTTTGAGGATGGGTGGAGTGGGGGAGGGGGGTGGGGGTGGCGTGGGGCCTTGCTGAGATTGCAATTAAGACATCTATTATGGACCTTCATAACTGCGAGAACGCGGAGAGAAAAAAAAAGTCTCTGAATTTGCGTAGGAAGGAGAATCTCTTTCATGCTAATGACCTCAAATGAGAATTTAACGCGTAATTAATGCACCATAGGGCATAATGACGTAGATGGAGAAAAAAAATGGCAATATCATTGTACGTCGAATGCCACTAACGGCCCATGCATGTTCAGCTGCTCCTAAACGCATTCTCGCAGCTGTTTGTGTATTTCTCTCTTTTCTCGCGCATTGTATAAGGCACGAATTAAACGCCTGCAGAGATTTAAGCTCTTCACGGCCATAATGACGACACTTGACACTTTATAAATCCTTACCAAACACTCGCTTAATTGTTACGAAAATTTTAAAAAAGAAATGCAGGCCTTCTAATGAAATAATCGAGCATCGCTCTGCGCCCCCCTTTGTTTCCAGAATGCGCATTATAGCTATAAAGAGATAAACTATATATATAGCGAAACCTGTGAATAGCGTACCCCATTAGGACCGAATAATTAAGTGCGCTATTCGCAGGTTCAGCTAAGCGATGACCATATACACACCCGTGACGAATGTAAGGGTTCGCTACATCCACGCAATATTTTAATACAGGTTTTGCTTGCACATGCAATTGGTAAGCATCGCATCGTTATATATATATTTCATGCAAAACGCTATCAAATTTGATATTTCACTTTCGTATAATGCATATAAAGCGTAGTACGTTTCATTAACATTTTTGCGAATGTCGATACATGTATAATATAAGCTTTTTCCTCATTTGGATGGGGGCTTAATTCGCTGCCATGACAACGACGAGCGATTACCTTTCCATCTCCATTAAAACGGAGGTAAACACATAGGGTTAACGTTAATGAAGCCTCTTTATTCAGGTCCTATAGTCAGCCAATGGCCTAATGAAACGTCACATCGTTTCAATCGCATTAAGAGCTGACAAATGCATTTTATACGATAGAAATCTCTTATTTTTCAACTTTATTACAGTTTTGCATGTTAGGGCGAGGGCGGATGCCAGATTATAATATATGCTATATATAGAATCAAATAAATGAAGAGAAAAGTTGCCGCGAGAAATCTATATGATATACATGTAAATAGCAGAAAAAATCCGAAACATCATATACGAATATAGTATATTAGGAAGGAAAGAAGATAATATAGGCTATATATACAGGAAATTTAATACGGACAATGCCATATATTATACAGGTAGATATATACATTGGACATAAAAATGCTCCAGAAAAAAGGGGCTTTCTCATAAGTGATAAAAATTAGGAGCCATAAAAGCAATCTTAGAAGGATGTGAAAGATAACTATAAATAGCGATATAAAATTTGTATAAAATAATGTATCTTAATCGGATGACTGACCTTGGCTCAATATTATGAGACCAAATGAGATTTTTCACTATACATGTATATCACTGTACATATAATATACGCTTTGATACTTTCTGGCATTGGATTGGAACATATACCCTATGCTTCAATTCAATTCAACTCAGTACCCTACAGTCAGCAAACAAATGCCTTTTGGTAGAGGGGGTTCGTACCCATTTTCAGGACAATTCTCCTACGTCAGTAGCGACTAACCCATCGTCATTGTTAAATTGAATTTGAAATGAGTTTACGCTATCACTGCTTGTATATACATGCATTATCCTGCTGACTGCATGTATAAGGAAATTAATTGGAGTTGAATAATAAACAATTAAATCAGTATTACGGAAATGTCCATATATTTATATACATGTATATATATATATTTAAAAAGATGCTTTAATCCATTCACCTTTTCAGTGGAAACCTATACCTAATAAAATGGTGAAAAGTCCGCGGAAGAAAGATAAAATATTATTATATAAGCGGGCTTTATTAGGATTAATAGTGCATATGCATTTATATTAAAACACGAAAGAAGTAAAATAAAAACAATGTTGGTTTTTAAGCATGCACACGCGTGACATACTTGTATTCTGACATTTTTATGGTCCTCCATATAAATAATTCTCAGTGATTTAAACGAGATTATTTTGGCACGCGTGGATATATTAAACACGGTGGATCCGAACTTGATCGCTAGTCGCTTTTTAAAAATTTATAAGCTATATAGTATTTCTAATCCAATGTATAAAACGATCGATGCTAAGCGATTAAAACATTTCAACTGCAGGGACATCATTTTCGTCCAGGACATATACGTTTTCACCATCAATTGATTGACCACTATATATATATATATAAATGTTGCCTAAATACATTTACTTTATTAACATTTCATGGTCATCACCAGCATATGTGCATCTATCATATATATTTATTGTATTCAGGATGAAGACGTCGGCGAAGTAAGAGGATATTCAGGGTCTCAGGGAACACATTTCTTCGGATAATTCCTATCACACACACCTGTAGCCTATATAGTAATTTCAATGCGTTTTACGACAGCTGATATCCATATAGAAAAAACGGGCAAAAGTCTGACGAGAGTGCTATATATTTATTACACCCCCATCTGCAGCTTTGAGCTCCGACTTACAGCTTTTGGCGATTGCCTTAATCCCGCAATCAGGATTAAATTGGGGATTTACTGACGTATTCACGCCATATATACGATGCCAGGATATTTGGTATAGCGTAAGTTTATGTTAAGGCGAATTATTATTATACGCGCAGAGGACACCATCTGTCCATCGATATTAAATCATTCCCTGTATACATCATTGAATTCGCATATATACAACTGAGTAATTTTAATTTCTATAGTATAGTTCCTCAAGCACAGTGAAATTTAACACTTCCATTAAAATGTGGGTTAGTCTCGACTCATGCATGTAAATGAACAATTTCTTCATTGAATGTTTTAAATATCAATTCCCTCTCGTCCACAAAAAAAAACTGCTCATCAACCCTCTCATAGAACTTGAATATACACAGATATATGCAGCTATGTTATAAATGTCATTTATTTGGATGTAAAATGATGTCCTATATAACCGGTAGAAATATCTGGGAAAATGTTGGGCCAGCTTAGGATGAGGATTAGCGTTTTATCGAGAGAAACACCATTTGCGCATTTCGGATGCTGCATTGCAATCACTAAATAAATGACGAGTCTATAGGTTTGGCGCTGATCCGACCTAAGTGTTAGGCGCGCTCCGTTTGGCCCTTAATGGGAAAAAGTACGAGTGATGAAACACTGTATTGGATGGGGTCATCATAGACGGCAAATTGATGCTGGCAACCTAGTCGGATTTAGTTGGCCTATGCCACAACTCGTAATGCGAGGAGATATAACAAACAAATGGCTACAACGGGCGCAACTTTGCAAATAAAGGCCAAGAAATACAAAGGATAAGATTAACATCAACGCCATCATGCCCTTATAACGAACGAACATGATGCGCCAATCGATCTCTCACATATATAAACGGTATTCAATTCAATTCAACTCAGTACCCTGTATTCAGTCATGCAGCAAATAAATGCCATCTGGTAGGGGATTCGTACCCATTTTCAGGAGAATTCTCCTACGTCAGTAGCGACTAACCCCATCATCATTGTTAAATTAAATTTGAAATGAGTTTACGCTTTCATTAGGAAGATTATTCCATCGTCTAATCGCATGCAAAAAGAAGGACCAATATAGTAAGCATCTGTTTTTGCACTCGATGGTTTAGAATGATTATGTCTACTTCTTATGTTTATTAGGCACGAAAATATTTGAAACAAGATGAGAATTATCAGAAGAATTGAAGGTGTTTAAACCACCTCAGAGAGTCCCAATTTAGAGAGTGAAGCATTTCTGTAACACTCGTCGTATGCTGGTAGCTGCCCTTAACAAATCTGGCTGCCCTACGTTGGACCATTTCCATATCCTGAATCATAGTTATCC
>JAQGCC010006209.1:0-10531 GCA_034698905.1 Xestoiulus laeticollis
TGTCACGTGGTCTAGGTGCAATTCGAAAAATAAAAATTTTTGAGGAACCGTTTCATTCCTCAAAAATATGCTCGGTTAATTGTCTGAGTACCCTTAATAGGTCTCGAAAACCCCCAGGTAAATACAAAAGTTTTTTTTTTGAAGTAACCATCTAAGGGTTTAGGTGGGAAACTGGTAATGGGGCTAGTTTTATGGTTTAATTTGTTGCTTTTTTAAATGTGTACATATGTGTTAACAGCGCACTAGCTTAATGATTGAACACAAAAGACAGCCATACAGCCCACAGAGACGATCCAACGGTGAAGTATTGTGTCCTGTACTTTTTGGTTTGCCTCTTTGCAGGTGCCTAATCCCCCCCCCCCCCCTCCCCCAAGTCTGGATTTTCCCAGGTGGGAGAGTCCGGATATTTTGTCCTGATCCGCCATCTTGTTTTGGCCCATTACAAATTTACAATGCAATGAGCCAGGACAGCACCATGTTCGCCGTGAGTTCTCTTTTCTTTATTTGGAATAAATTGAGTTTTCTTTCATTTTTACACAACAATGATGCTCTAGTCCTCGTTTGGGTCTGAGACCCCACCAAGTTATCAATATCTAGTTCTGAAATTAACTTTTGTAAGTCATGGTATTTCACACTATATCGTGCTTTTGAAAATTGACTGAAAAATTAATTGCCGATTTCCAACAAACAATAGGGTGTTATGTATACAGTGTATAGATTATTTTCCGTATCAAGGGAAAAGATATAGGAAGCTGGAGGCGGTACGTTATTGAATTTCAGAAATAGACGAATTGCTGACTGCTGTGGTTTGATAATTGCCAAATCAATGGCCAACAAATTGATCGTCTTGTTTCTGGGCCAGCTTTTGGTGCGTGCAACTGTAGGATTTCATATCACGCAACCCATTCTATACTAATGTTCCTTGATAGGTTTGATCAAACATGATGGATATGTCGAGTTTTTTGACCTTGCGGTATGTTTTCTGAGTGTCTGGTTGCTAATCTCGTGGATGGTATTTGTATGGTACTCGATGCAAATCCAATATGCAGACATCCTTTCTGCGAGATTATTTACAGTGATGTCTGGCCATGCAAGCCATATGCTTTCGGATTTCAAATGGCAACTTCCGACGGCAATGCTATTCTTCTGACAGTCATCGAACTATTTGATACTGGAGATATCGGATGGCAGTTTTCAACAATCCGTGGAAGCTAACCTTTCTTTTGTGAAAATTTCCTCTTTGCCGCTATACGGCTTCCAAGGCATTAATTTATCCAGGATTACTTGCAGATTTTATTCATTTTTTTTGTCTTCGTGGTTTAAAGGTCCGATAACACCGATTTCACACAAACATGCTTATCGATTTTGTTGCCCGAAATAACGAAAATCTGCTGTCATTGCATTAATTAGGAAATTCAGGAATCGATCCTCAACGAGTTTTAAGGCGGTCGTAATGATAGTGACGGTAATGCAAACATTTTATGCCTATATTTTTGTTTCATAAATTGTTTTAACTGTAAATGGCATGTGTAAAATTTAATGTTTTTTAAAAAGTAAATGCCAATAATCGAGAATAGAATATGTAGGCTATTTTGTATGAATTATGTAAAATACTGCAAGTTTCTTTATTTTCAATAATTTTCAGTAACAAAAATGGGAATCTATATATCTTTAGAAAGGTAGCACGAAGCAAAACTACTGATTTTAGCGCTATGAAAAATTGCTACTAGCAGGATTTTCCGATCATGATTACCGTTTTTGTTTACATGTATTTTATAATTCGAAAAAGTGATGCATTTGTATGAAACTTTGTTATTATTGTTTATTTCTTTAACTAATTTTCAAGTTCAATTCAATTTTGCAACTAGTCACTTTCAGGTATACCGTATTCGTGTAATCTTATGCTCTATAAACTTAATTAGGAAAATGGTATTACATGTATAGGCTTACTAGTTTTTTTCAAGGAAAGTTTGGTAGTGATGACTTCACATTGATTCAGTTCAGACAATTTGAAAACGCATAAAATTGTTGTGAATATAATTGTTATAATTTCTATTAATAAATCACAATGTTCTCTTTTGAGATTTGCATATTCCAAAATTAAATTGAGTCATTTTTAAATTAGGAAGCAAACAACTGTAATAAATAAAAAATGCCAATATCAGATTTAGGAAATGTACTGTGGATAATCGATTTGAAACGTTGCTATAAATCCCTGATGGGGTTATTGGAGGAATCAGAAGAATATTTCTTATTTCCATTTTAGGTTATGATGAATGTCTATGGGAATAACCAATAAGGAAAGAAAAATCCAAATCTAATTCGTTTCAAGTTGCTGGAACTTGATGTTCGGTGATAACTAAGAGGACGAGAGTTTTAAGTCTATGAAAAATTTCAAATGCAATCGACTAAAACGTTATTATCTCAATATTTAGATTTTTTTATAAAGTAAATACCGATACATTTTTATTTGTCGAGATAACGTAACACATTTTAGCTATAACGTACATTACATTTACATTGATAACATGTAGACTACATGTACAGGTATGTACTTGTATTTAATAGACACAAAGTTGGTTTCAAGAATTGAAAACCTCAATAAAATTCGTGAAAGACTCCTAAAACCATCACATTAATCCCATTAATAACAATTTGATAATAATAGATGTTATTACAAGAGCTTAATGACTCCAAGGGCGGATTTAAAAATTTGAAGAAAAACAGGTGGGGTTGGAGGTTCTTCGACAATTCGATCCCGCACAATTCATCCCACACTTGATCCCGAACAATTCATCCCGAATAATTCATCCCGCACAATTCATCCCATAATTATTTTGTTTATTATAAATCTTTGAAAATCTATGAAAAATTTACATAATATATTAAATTTACATAATAGCGCAAATGCCATTCGCCGGCCTACGGCGCTGCCTAACCTAACCTAACCCAAACTAACCTATCCGGTGCAATATAACCCCGCCCCTAACCCAAACTAACCTATCCGGTGCAGCCTAACCCCGCCCCTAACCCAAACTAACCTATCCGGTGCCAAATGTAAATTTATGTAAATTTATGTAATTTATGTTTATTGTTACATGAATTGTTTGGGATCAATTGTGTGGGATGAATTGTGCGGGACGAATTATACCTCGGGATGAGTTGTGCGGGACGAATTGAGTGGGACGAATTGTGCGGGATGAAATTGCGCGACACCGGGGTTGGAGGGATTGGAACTTTGGGCGAATTCAAATGGCTGCTCTGGAGTAGAGTTGGAGTAAGTAGTGTCGAGTGCCCAACACAACATCAAAGACCATCTGATGTGACAGATTGCTCCATCAGATTGTGTCGTCTGCTTACCACCATCTTAGAACGTGTATTGCTGAAGGTATGTATGTGTGTTGAATGCAAATGTCATGCTAAACTAGTCCATTGGAAAAATGGGAAGCCAATATGAAGCGCTGCCATATTAGCTACTCAACGTACTCCACCTCTAAATGTGGAGTAGGGAAAGCACTTCGAGAACAAGTGGAGCAGCCAGTGAAATACGCCACTCCTTACACCTGATTCACACCGACGTTGATGTAGATCAAGCAAAACTTTTGCGTGTTAATTCACACCAACAAACTCAGTTAAACTGGTCACATGACTGGTCACATTTACATTTCAAGATGGAGGACAACATGCACACTATAAAAGTGAAGCCACTTTGAACCACACAATACAATCAAATTTAATATATTATTAAGTTTAATTTATTAACTTACATTTACTTAATATTTAATTTTAATTAATCAGTGTTGTTGTTTCAAAAGATCGAAAAAAAAAAATGAAGAATAAAATTCAAAAATTAGAGGGATTGAGCGCGCCTCCCTTAATGCTCCCTTAATGTTAACCACATTGACAGCACTGTATGTTTTTTCAATGCATTCTCGTTAAGGTAAATCAGTTGACGGGGCATTAAGGGAGGCGTGCTCAATCCCTCTATTTTCACTGAAGCATGACATGCAATTCATATTGCACATGTCATTATCCTTGTGCGTGCCAATTGCCTTGCACATGCTATAGACTTGATTCACATCAAGTGGAGCAGACAACTTGATTGGATTAGCGCGAACTCGATCAATACTTGATCTACATCAGTGCACTTGATTTGGTCATTGTGATTAGCGTTACACCTGATGCTCCGTTTTCCCAGGCTAATGCAAAAATCACTCTAAACTGCTCTGGAGCAGCCAGTTGAATTCGCCATCACCCATTATCAATGGATTTTTGTTCTGTTGTACAACTTATTATAAGTTAATTTGCCCTGTGTTTAATTGTTGTGAATCATGTTGGTGCAAAAATATTGGTCTTTGTTGCCCATGTCACAATAACTCAGGGTTAGAGAATGAAATCTTATAGAATTTATTTCTACATTTACAGTAGCTGAAATGATAATTAGTTTTTACATGGCGTAAAACCTAAATTATTCTAAACTTAAACAGATCGTTAGATTCCCTACAATAGGCCACTAATTATGAAATGTCTGCCTTATTCTTAATTCATTATTACATGTACTGTACATGTAGGCAATATTGTTATACATGTACTAGTAGCTTAAAGGTAATATTTTCCCCCAATTTATTTCATGTATATTTCTGTATAGAAGAACACTTGATTCAAAATGAGTGTAATATGTGAGTGACAGCAGGGGAATTTACTATATTTGGGCAGTTTTGAAAAACGACGGGTTCTGTCCCATGAACTCCATAACTTAATAACCACGTGCTCCCTTTACTTTTTTCCCCACCCATTTTGGTTCTGAAAGCAAAATTATCGATGTGCAGTCAGGTCTGATGAGAGAGGGGAAATTCCCCGGCCTGGGGTTTCTAGGGGCCCGGATAGCTGCAGTATGTTTATTTTTAACGAACTTTTGGTAGTTTTGAGTATTTTTCTCTTTATTTTTTTTCCTATTGAAATGGGACCTTTAAGGTGGTAAATGTTTCAAGGGTCTTAAAAAATGCCAAATGGTTTTTCTGGGGGCCCGCTAACAATCTTTACCCTTGGCCCGGCTCTCGGCGCCTGTGTGTAGTTTAACAGTATTAGGTGTTCCCGCTTTGGGTAGCCGTAGCCTTAGCCTAAGCTGATTGTGCTTACTTACTGTAGACTTGCATGGGCTGCCCAGTGGCGGATTTAAGAAATATGACCCAGGCGACAAACGTTCCAAGAGGCCTGGAGAGCCCATTTGACCAGGGGCCCAGGCGGGAAGTGTTCATTTGCCCCATTGTTAAATCCCACACTGGGTCTGGCCGACTTTGTGATAGTTGGAATTTTGGTGGCAATGATTATAGTGTACCAGCACTTAATCTAATTAGCATTAATGGAAACCGTGTTGTGAAGGTCAACTTCTGTCAACCTAATCACTACAAATGACGTAAAAATGGCTTAGACTAAAAGCCCATTCCCAATTGCCGGAAGTGCGGTGCGGCGTGATAGCAAATCACAAAGAAAAGCGCCAAAGAGCACATCCTACTGTTTACACCTAAATAACAATAATAACATTAAAAATAACATACCTATATATAAACACTTGCACTTGGTTTTCAGAATATACTCCCATCGATACCATTCTGATTGAATTCAATGCCATTTTGCATATTTTGTTCGGTGGTTGCCAAAAACAGTCAACAGAGTGCAGCACACGGCAAGAGGCGTGTCAAAAAACAGCCAATCACAGCACTAGGACAGCAAGTGGTAACACCTGATTCTCACCAACGTTGATGTAGGTCAACTGATGTCGATCAGGCAAAACTTTTGCGTGTTAATTCACACCTCCAAACTCAGTTAAACTGGTCACGTGACCATAGAATACAGGGCGCCCTAAAAGTTGAACACCATTTCAGTGTACATTTCAAGATGGAGGACAACATACACACTATAAAAGTGAAGCCACTTTGAAGCGAGGTGCAGACGACAGAAAGACGTGATACACATCAAGTGGAGCAGACAACTTGATTGGATTCGCGCAACTCATCAAGACTTGATCTATATCAGTGCACTTGATTTGGTCAGTGAGAATAGTGTTAGCGACAAAGTTGACCAGCTTTCTACTTTGCTGCAGCCCGCTTTGACAACTCATTTGACGTCACCAAGCACCACCCATATCCGGATGTGCATGCCCAATCTGTACGAGCGGTGCGGTGTAGCGCGATTTTTGGCAATTGTGAATGGCCCTTGAGGCTATCAAATGTGAGTACAACTACATGTTTCCCCTGTCTAGCTTGTGTCAAAGCGGAAGTGAGAAATTGAAATTTGTTTCTTAAAACGCGCCCGTTTTGGCAGCACCAAAAAAAAAAACTCACAAAAATTGCACTTTGATTTAATAGTTGTAAAAAGCAAACTGTATTACAAAAATGAGGGAAAATTTAATGGGGTTCGCTTTTATAACCTCGTTACATTCCGGCTGTTTGCCCCGCGGCTTACACCATGCAAATCCCGCCTTTTGAATCCGGGGATAAATATTGAATTGCTGTTTTATTCCGTTTCCCAGCAATTCCCCATAGCCGAAGCAATTTGGATTTTTGGGCTATAGGAAGTGTGGCGAGCATCTGGATTTGAGCGTTATTATGAAGTGTGCCGTGTTCATGCGTGCACTGTTGACACTGCATATACCCCAGGAATATCGGAAAATAACGTTTTTCGCATTTCGTTTTTATTAGGGGAAAACACGCCGTTTGCATTTAAATCATTGCTCGAGACTGTTTTTTTCCCCCATGCATGCTTCCACACGCTATGGCCGGTTTCGATTGTTTTATCGGTACAGCACAACTCAAGTCTGTATTGATTTGTTTTATTTATTAAGCAAAAGTGAATTTAGCGTTATTTTAAGAGGGGAAAAATCGCACAGACGCACTTATACATGTACATGTACATGAAAGTGAAGCACAAATGCACTCTGATGCAATTGAATCCTTTGCATCGTACATTTGCATTTCTCTGATAGACTGATCTGGGTTATCCTAGAACAAACTATAGAATGGGAAATTAGTTAGATTTGGGTGAAGATGGATATGTTACTTTGTAGACGTTTCTGTCATTCTAAAGTTTCGTGACTAACGTTTGCTTTTCTTTTTTCTTTTCTAGGTAAGTGACGATGAAAACTGTTTTTTCCTTCTATAAGGTTTTTTTAGGCCGTTGATGTATTAATGGTGAGTGCGTCTCTTGTAGACAGAATTTCGTGGTATAATATACGCCTACATGTACATGAAGGATGGTTGTATCAATACTTTTGTATAATTATCACATGAGTGTGAGGTGAAACGAGGGACTCAAAATTCCCAAGGAATCTGTTTTTGAGGCAAAACCAATCACCCAGGTGATAAAATACCTACATACTGATAGGTTTTCCTTTTATCGAGGGGGTTTGCCTGGTCAAGGGAGGGTGGGAGAGTAGTATAGATATTGTCATTTCTGAAACATCCTCGGTGTTCCAGCTTACTATTTTTGCCGCCCATGGCACACTGTCAGCGGCAGCAAGACAATTTTCCGTAATTTTCAATGCAAAATTGAGTTTCGTCGTCTTTGCAGTTTTTCAAAACATAATGGTAAAAGCGAACAAGGGGGGGGGGAGGGGAGAGGTTGGTAAAAGAGGACAAGGGGGGAAATTCTAAACTCCGCCAAAATCCATAGATGTGCAGAGCTCAAAATTATATTTAAATTATTCATAATTACTTTTCTAAATTTTACACCCCTATCGCCATTGTGATATAACATTAAAAAAGCTGTAAATATCGATAAAAACTTGGCCTGAGGCAGGTTTTTATCATGAATATATTAATCCCCGAGATCAAAGAAAAAAACCGGCCGAGGTATATTTTAATATAACATCACTGCATTCGATTGAAACAACTGATTTTGTGTTATTAGTATGAACAACGATACATTTAGCCTTTTCTGAAACATACATGTATACAATGTGCTCTTTTAATATTTCTGTTCGAACCGATTTAAACATATATATACGACTCGTATGCATTAGAGGGGGACTCAATCCTGTTATTTACAATAGTAAACATTTGCATGTACAGTATACAATGTATAAGAAAAAATGATTATATACTACTCAGACTTCATACACTACTTTTCAGCAATTTTTTATTGTTTAAACTAAGTTAGACTTTAAAACTATTTGACACAGACAGTCGATAGTATTGTGGGTAGCTTGCTCATCATATGTTCATCATAGGCTGATGTACTGATATACTGTATGTATTTGTTACTAAAATGTGAGACTAAGTGCTATATTTATAATTGAACATATAGCCAATGACCAAATAACCCTTTTAGAAGTGGTTGACATTCTGAACAGCTTTAAGATAATGTTGTTCAGAGAAGTTTTATGACTTAAAAGCTATGGAATGAATGTTTTATGGCTGCTATATTTTATGACTGTATGTATACATCACATTTGATCGTTTTTCATTCCATTTGCAAATGAATGAAAATCAGCAGCAATTTTAAGTAGAATTCGAAAATATTCAAGTCTGTACATGCAGTATACAGAATTTCTGCCAATGGCAATCAAAGAAGTTGACTTTAGTTATTTATTATCAGTCAAAATTCATCACAGATTTTTTGAAAATGTAGAAAGCTAAATGTTTTTTTAAAGCTAATTTTGTAATTTCATAACATAATAATATGGATAATAGCGTTTCAAGTTTAATACATGTACATCCAAGTACTTATAGCAGTAAATGCTGTAAGACCACCTTTCAAGATCGATTGGTACGCTTCCAACATACATGTACATCCATCTGTTGTTTAGGAGCACTTGCCAACTTGATTTTCTACGTCACATTCTCCTGACAAGCGTTTTTGTGTCCATGACTTGCATTTGTCAGTGGCTGGGGATGTTACTTAAACGGATCTCTCTGAAGCGCTTGTCGACTGATTGGCCAGACTGTCTGTTGTCGATGGCAGTTTGTTCGGCTTACATTTATGAGCCACGCCAGCCTTTAAAACCTGAAAATCCAAATGTAAAACCCTGCAAAATCACCTGCAACTCTACCAAAAACACGAGGCGGAATGACTGCAGGAATATATGTTCCAGGTTTTTCCTCTTTGCTTGAAAAATGGCTGAATGGAAGCTCAGCAAGATCAGCAAATAAGCTTCTTCCATCGCAATTTTTTTTTTTTTTTTTTTGCCAGCCGCTCGGATTTGCGATGTTTGACAAGTATTATATACGATGGCGTATAATTTCTGACTGATAGCCCCGCATTTTTGATAGGAGGGCTATGAAACTCCTTGGAATGAAACTAAACAAATGAGCGTTCGTTTGCTGAACAAACATTCCGATAGTTTCTTCTTTGGAGAGCTCTTGGAGTTGCGAAACGAGTTGCTTTGGCATCTAATACCATTCATTAACAAAGCTAAAGGGAGATTAGCCGCTTGGCAAGATGGTGCACGTCGGGCTTGCCAACATTTGGCAGAGACGGATGGCCACATTGATTTATTTGAGGGATTAAAAGATTTCGGGTCTATTTTTTTGCGTTCTTGCCATCGCCTTGCGTTTTTCACCCACTTCAATTTGCATTGGAGACTGTGATTTCTGCTCAGTTTAGATAAATTCTTCCATTTGAAATGCTTTGTTTGCCATTCGTGGCATGATAGACATTGCTACGTCATATACATATGTATTGCTATGCTATATATAAGGTTATATTCCTTGCTTGAAAAGAACCGCATTTCTTTTAAGTGATCCAACACTGAATGAAATGTTAAACAATTTACAACAAATTTAACGAGTAATATGTACATATACATGAAGAATTATTTAAAAACACTAGCGGCCCAAGATGTCCATAAATGAGGCCGCGCGATTTTGTCAGATTGTTAAATTCCCCCATGTCACACTTGATCACAAAAAGTCAAGACACCCCACCTCCCCCTCAAATATGACTTCACCACCTTCTCCTCGAAAACTGGCTATCATTGTATTATCATAGGCATAGTGTGACGCTGCACTCTGATATTTTAGGAGAACACATGCATTAAAATGGAAGCAATGGAAATCTGAAATTATATTGGCAAAAATATTTTGATCAAACTTGTTATTTATAAGAAGCATATTTTGATTTTTTTATGGGATGTCACATTTCTTAACCCCCCTTCCCCCTCGTCACACTACGTCATAAATGGGTGATTCCCCAACCTTAGTGCTGCGTGAGGTGATTTATGGGCCGCCCCCAAGATTGATGCAGGGACGTTAAATGCGTTTTGTGCAGCTAGATGGCGACTCTGTCCGAGCAATTGAAAAACGACGAAGGGCAGATTATCAGACAGACAGAGATAGCGGCTTTAACGATCTGGCGTCCTCTAACACCTTCACACCGACAAAATCAAATGCACTGATGTATATCAAGTCTTGATCGAGTTGCGCGAATCCAATCAAGTTGTATGCTCCACTTGATGTGGATCAAGCTTTCTGTCGTCTGCACCTCGTTTCAAAGTGGATTCACTTTTATAGTGTGTATGTTGTCCTCCATCTTG
>JAQGCC010006210.1:0-10529 GCA_034698905.1 Xestoiulus laeticollis
ATCTATGAATATATCCAGGCAGGATTCAACACCGGAGGAGGTGAATGAGCACCTTAAAACCGTTACGGACACCTTGCAAAGGATGACAGATCCACAAAAAAAGCAAGGATTACAGAACAGCTAAGTAAGCTGCTCATAGGAAAAGAAATACGAGACCAACGAACCTTGCTACACCCCTAGAAGAAAAATATGGGTTCGAAGAAGTCGGACTCATCTATGAATATATCCAGGCAGGATTCAACACCGGAGGAGGTGAATGAGCACCTTAAAACCGTTACGGACACCTTGCAAAGGATGACAGATCCACAAAAAAAGCAAGGATTACAGAACAGCTAAGTAAGCTGCTCATAGGAGAAGAAATACGAGACCAACGACCCTTGCTACACCCCTAGAAGAAAAATATGGGTTCGAAGAAGTCGGACTTATCTATGAATATATCCAGGCAGGATTCAACACCGGAGGAGGTGAATGAGCACCTTAAAACCGTTACGGACACCTTGCAAAGGATGACAGATCCACAAAAAAAGCAAGGATTACAGAACAGCTAAGTAAGCTGCTCATAGGAGAAGAAATACGAGACCAACACCCAAAACCTGCAAAGTCGAAACTTAAGCTGCCGGAATTCGACGGCAAAGGAGATGCCCTTGAGTTCATGGACAAATTCGAGTCGGCGGCAGAAGGCAAAGATTTTACACTGAGACAACTCCCTGCACAGTTTTGGGCACGGTTGACCGATTCTGCCCGCATTTGGTGTAGGGCTGAAAAAGAGAATCTTTATTCCTTATCCTGGGAAGATCTGAAGTGTTAATTTATGGACTTTTTTCACGACTCATGCTCAGTTGCAGAGAAAAAATAACAGTTGAAAGCACGCAAACAAAATCGGATAAGCCGTTTTTTGAATACTTTTTCGCCGTAAGGTTACTTTACGTGCAGGTGGATCCTCGCATGGCAGAGGAAGAAATATTTTGCCATGTAGTCAAAGGTCTCAATATGTATTACAGGACGATAGTATCGGGCTCTATGCCCCGTTCAATGCATGCCTGTAAGAACCAACTAAGAAAAATTGAGCCCTGTTTTGAAGACGACATGAAGATTCGAACATCTTATCGAGGTCGGGAGGCCGTTCCTTCGCAGGTCGACCGTCCGCGACTTGAGATACGGTGAGGGGCTGCTTAGGCTGTAAAAAAGCAGAACATTTCCGTAGAGAGAGTCCACCCACTACCTACTATTACGGAACAACAGCCTATGCCAACGACCAGGTTAGCTTTCAATTCAATTAAATTTATTACCCTGCAGTCAGCATGTAGTATGCCATGTGGCAGGAGGCGAAGTGCCAGAATTTTTGATGGGAAGAGTATACAGTCATGGCTGATTTTTGGGGAACTATCCCGGCATTCGCCTTTACGTGCCTATATAGGTGTTTAATGGAGGTTGTAGGAAACTTATAATATTAGTGTTTTTAGATTAAAACGAAATATTATTTATTAACACTCATTTTACTTTGAACTTCACGTAATGAAATCTGAATCTGGAATAAATTCAAAAATATTCTTGGAACATAAGTCACATGCACTCAAGTGCAGAAAACAGCATGTGCAACATAAAACATTAAGCATGCTTTAACTAAAAATTAATTCCAACAATCCCTTCTTTGCATGCAAATGTTTTTCTTCACTGCTATCAGATGTATTTGTTTCGGATTCTTGCTATATTGCGATAATTGGCTAACGTTGAACGCAATGGCAGGTCTTGTGCCAAGTGCCAGGTACATGAGAGATCCTAACATTTCTTGATAGATTTTTTGATCCACTGATTAAGAATCTTCATGCTGATCCAAATCTTTTCTTGGATCACCTGGTGTCTTCATCGGTTTGCATTCTCCTAAACCGTATTTTTCCAAAATTTTGTTGACATAGCTTTCTTGAAATAATTCAATTCCATCTGTGGTTTCTTTAATGTTTATTCCAAGAAAAAATCCAGGCCTAATAAGTACACACACGGATCGCTATCCATTCTTTCCATTTTAATACTTGTAAAAACTTCATTGAGCTTCTCATTCCAGCATCGTCCTGATTGGGGAAGACCATATAAACTTTTCTGTAACTCACAAACCATGTCTTGTGCAAGTGCAATTAGAGCTCTCATGGATTCTAATTTCATCACAGGTGTAAACGAATCTATGTAATCAACTCTAGGTTTCTGATTACATCCTACTGCTACTAGTCTTGCCTTGAACTTGCTAATTGTTCCATCTATGTTTTCTTTCGTCGTAAAAACCCACTTACTGCGAATGACCTTCATCGTGTTTGTCTTTGGTACTAGTCTCCAGACTTTATGTATCTCCAATGACTGTTTCTCTTCTTCCATAGCTTTTTCCAATTTTTGCTATTTTTGCTCTCTTTAGCCTCCTTGTATGAATTTGGGTTCACTTCTTTGCTTTCACTTGCTATTGCTGCAACTTGCTTTGCTTTTATTCTTTCAGAACTTCTTGCTCCTCCTGCAATTAATATTTCTTCGTTTTCCCTGCTTTCACGCATTACTCTGACAGGTTCTTCTTGAAATTCCGCATCTTCAATTTCTCCATCTTGAGGTTCAGGTTGAATTACTGGCACAGCATTGGGGTAATTTTCTTCTTCAGGTTCAATGTCGTCTTCAGATTCAATAAGTACTTCTTTGTATCTTAGTTTGTTGAGTTCTGATTTAAGATTCTCCAGCCTTTCTATCTCTTGTGATCCTTTTATCTTTTCTTCAAACTTTGCTGTTCGAACTTCGTGAATTTCTTTGCCCTTTGGATCGAGAATTCTGTATGCATTTCGGTTCTTTGAATATCCAACAAAAATCCCTTGAATAAATTTTGCTTCGAACTTGTTCTTTTTTGTTTTTGGAATGAAGAAGTATGTCAAACAGCCAAAAACTTTTAAATGATTTACATTTGGTGTTTTTCCATTCCACTTTTCGATAGGTGTCACATTGCTATTTTTCTTTGTAGGTGTGCAATTCTTTAAGTAAGCTGCAGTGGAGATTGCTTCTGCCCAAAATGTAATTGGAAGATTCGCATCAATTAATATCGTTCTTGCTTTGTCTAACAATGTCCGATTTGTTCTTAAAGCTACTCCATTACTTTGTGGCGAGTATGGAACTGTCTTTTGATGATGTATTCCTTCTTTCTTGAATAAATCTTCAAATCTTAAATTGACAAATTCCGTCCCATTGTCCGATCGAAAATTTTTCATCTTTAAATCCTTTTTGTTTCACATTGGGTCTTGGATGTAGTGAAACATACCTTTTTGATTTTCAAATCCATTTGATTTTTGTATTGGTTTTTGAATTTAGTGAAATATTTAAAAACTTCTTCCTTTGTCTTGAAGAAATATACGAATATTCTTCTGCTAAAGTCGTCGATTAGCACATACAAGTACCACAATCCTCCTAATGATTGACAAGGCATTGGTCCGCATAAGTCCATATGAATCAATTCCAACAGTTGCTTTGATGACTCACGATCAATGTTCTTAAATGGCGCTTGAGTTAATTTTCCGAGAATGCATGATTTACAGTGACGAAGTTTTTCATTTTTGAACTCCAATCCACGCACCATTTATTTTTCTTTCAGCTTATCAAGGTATTCTTCATTTAAATGACCAAGTCTCTTATGCCACATGTCCTTTTCTGACAATTCTTTTTGCTTTCTTTCCTCTTTATAGATTCCCTCCTTTTGCTTGTTTTGTGGTTCTCTTGAAACCATGTAATCACTTAAATCCTTTTCTTCCGAAACACCTGGTATCGTTTTTACGATAAACATCCGGTCCTTATTCTCGGCTTCTCCGATTAAAATTCCATTCCTATTGAAAATTCTTGTATTGTTTACGTTGAATACTACTTTATTTCCCTGATTTACTAAACTTGTAATCGATAGAAGGTTTGCGCGTAGCTTTGGCACATACACAACTTCTTTCATACAAATATTCTTCTCCTTGTCTTCACTTGTAACTGTTGCAAGATGAATATTTCCTTTAGCTTCTGCTGTAATAGACCTTACTTCTTCAGCCAAATTCACTTTCATGCTATAATCTTCAACATCTGTCATCCAATACAATCTTGGAGTCATTGTGTGAATAACATCCTGAATCCAGTGTCCAAAATTCCATTTCTTCTACTTTTGAAATTCCACTTAATTCCTTATCGTGTGCATGCCAAGCATGTTCGGATTCCATTTCTTCTGCCATGCTTGCATGTTCTTTTTTGTATCTTGTCTTTTGATTCCGATTTTTGAACTTTTTAAATTTGCCAAATTTGTTTTTCTCTTCAGTTTTCTCTTTCCTATGTTAACAGTCTTTTGCAATGTGTCCTGGCTTTTCACTAACAAAAACATTTTCTTTCCTTGTTTTGAATGAAGAATTTTTCTTTCTTTCCACTTGCCTTGAACACTTTCTCTGTATTTCCTGTATTGCTGTATCTTGAATCCTTGATATTTTGCTTAATTTTTTCTTCCCAAAGTGCTTGTTGTAAATCTTCCAGCAAAATTCCTCTTTGTGGTCTGAGAACTCCTGCAATTGTTTCCATTCTTGGATGAAGTCCGCGCACAATATGATACACCAACTCACGTGTCGTAATCACTTGTCCCAAAGTTGCACTTTTTGTAGCTATGCTGCTTGCTCTGGTTATATAGGCATCAATCGATTCGTTATTTCCCATACGAACGTTCTTTAATTCCAATGCAGTGTCGATTCGTCGATCTTCGATATTTCCTCCATGAATTCTTTGTAATTCATACCATATCTTTTTGGCTTTTGTCTCACAAATAAAAAGACTTGCTTGTTCTTCCGATAAAGTCACAACAATAATGCTGAATGCATCGTTATTCTTGTTTTCCCACTCAATCCATTCTGCATTATCACCATCTGTGGCAATTTCTTCATCTTCAATAACAGGGTTAAAAAGTTTTTTGCTTCTTAAAACTGCACTCCCTTTTAACTTGCAGATGTGGTAATTGTTCCCTGTTAAGAGATCAATTTTGCTGAGGGATATCGAATTTGAAGTTGACATTCTTCATCTTGTAAATAGTCAATTCTTTATAATGCTATTCTCCTTAGCACGAACCACGCTCTGCTGCGAAATTAATATAATATATAAGTAAGAACAAACTTCTTCTTTAGTGTTTTTTGATTAAAACCAAATATTATTTATTAATACTCATTTTACTTTGAACTTCACTTGAAATCTGAAATTTAATTCTAACAGAAACCAAGAAAAATCACAACCAGGATAGCCGACCGGGGTTTGAACCCGGGTCTCCAGAAATCAAGGAGCTAAGCGTAAAGCCACTAAGCTAACCTTGTCGGTTTTAGAAGCACCACCTAATCCTACTGTAAACATAGCTACGGAACAGAAAGAAGGAAGAATTGTCGAGATCTGGGCACAATTGTCAAGACGTTATTTCCTGGCCTCCATAGACAGCATTGCAATACGATCAGTAATTACTAAATACTACGTGGATGCTCTGGAATTGCCCATGACGGATGCCATCGGATGATAGAGGTCTCATGGGTGCAAGATGCGACGACATTCCAGTTTAGGGATTAGTTACAACTACAGTCAAGATTTGTTTACATAATTGAGAGGCCCATACCCTTGTTACCATTAGGAATGGACTTTCAGGAGGCTACTGGGTTTAAGTTAATACCCTTAGACAAAATAATATTCTACCAAGCGAATTTAAAATTATTGACGACATGGGTATTGGCAAAACTCTTGCCGTGTGTAGGCTCTTGGCCTGGCGAGAGAGTCCAAGCCGAAGAAGAAGTGGTGAATCACGTCACCTTTTCACTTGCAACGGCTGTACCAACAACCTTACCACTGCGGCCGGTGTCAAGACTAACCTGTATTGTCCAAAAAAAGGCACCATCCTGCATTTTGAGATGATTGGGACATACGCCCGGCGCATGGTTTACTCTTGGTCGACAGACGGAGATGTTGTCAATTGGAAATTGCAAATTTTACGTTCGGGTCGGTATACTTACAATCGGGAAAGACGATAGCGACGGCAGCCACCTTATGAAATGTAGAGATCTACCCGGTGGATCAAGACACCCAACTGCTAGGGTGTCACCCCTCAGGCTGTTAAAATGCGGTAATGGGCAAACCAATCAGAATGCTTTAATCCAAGATATGTGCGATGTAAAAACAAACTTATCTATATCCCGCAAATATGCAATATTTGTCGAACTCCTCTATTTTAAAATTCTAAAATTCTGGTTTTGGTTTATTCTTTGGTGCCAAAATCCGTAAATGCTTTTATTCCGAAGATTTATTGTTTTTTCTAGTTTTTTTATCCTAATTTAAAACATAGTGTGAGTGTTTTATAATATTTAAGTTTTCTTTAAAAACCAACAGCTTTTGAACAAGTGTTTATGAAAATTCATAATACTGATGATTTATCTATGAATATGTATAGTGATTACCAATATGCTTTAAATGTTGTTTTATTTAAAAAAATAAGTATGGTTTATAAAGAAGTTGCCCAAATTGTCCCTTATTGCCCAAATACAGGCTTGTGAACTTCTACAAGTAGCACAAAAATGAAAATATGCAGTACGGCCATTGCTTAGAGATCGTCAGTTACTCGACAAGACTACATGGTTTATTTATTTTATTATTAAAAACCTAATTGGTATTAAAAAGCATGCATGTGAATTGAGTTTCAAAAATGTTTGACATTTACAGGAGAAGGAGAGCGATTAGTCTATGACATGGTGCCCTTAGGAGATATCCAAACTTTCTTTGAGTGCTTCCTCATGACTCCATCAAGGTTGGAAAAATTTCTGTCACCGGTAGGACTAAGAATTAAAAGAAGAATCACAAGGTTACAAAAATGTGTTTCTCTCAAGCAACGTCTCTTTGTTACGCTTCGTTATGTTTTCTGAATTTCAATAAAATGCCACAAACAATTTTACTTAAAAATAAATTCAGGCCAGGGCATAGTAAGCTAACTAGGGCCTCTAGGTGTATATTTATAAAGATCAACGATAATTTTTAGTAATACGTAAAATTATTATTTCTGTTGTTGTACAGGTTGTAACTGCTAGCTACTGATTAGGAAGGTCAACGGTCCACTAGATTGTCAGGACAACTTATTCAGCTCTCTGGAATGTTGTTCAGCCAATATACATGCCAGTGCCTACCAAACAAATGTGGCTAGAAATTGCAAATTATTTTTGGCATAGGTGAAATTTTTAAATTACAAATTACTTAATTGCCATTGATGGAGAACACATCCGAATTCAGGCACCATTCTGAACTAGCACTAAATTTTTTATTTATAAAATTTTTTAAGCATATTGATAATGGTTGTTGCTGATGCCAAGTACAGGGTGGTCTTGCAGGATACTAGAGAATCTGCTCATAACAATAATGGTGGAATTTTTGCTAGGTCAAACTTCGGCATTTCTTTTGCTAATATGAAATTAGATTTATCTCATACAGCTCAAGTGCCTGGTAATCTACTAGAAAACAATCCATAACGTCCTGTGCTATCATTTGTTTTCATTGAAGATGAGGCCTTTCCACTGCAGTGCAACCTAGTAATACCATATCCAGGACATGACCTAGACCACAACAGGAGAAATTACAATTACTGCTTTGTAGAGCAAGGAGGATCGTAGAAAACGTTTTAGGAATTTTTGCAGCCAAATGGAGATTCTATCTAAATATGATGTTTGTACATCCAGAAACTATGGATCTTTTAATCAAGGCAAGTGCAGTTTTACAGAATTTTTAAGGGAATTATGAATTAGCTGAACCACCAAATGCCAGAATATGCTGCCCTCCAAACTTCGTGGACCATGATACAGGAGGCAACGTACAAGATCGGTCAATGGTGCAATCAGGTGAGCAGCACAGAGGACCTAGATGGTCATGGCTCATTTGGGAGCAACATGTATTCCATGTAAAGCTGTTATGCCGTATTTTCACTACGCGTTTTTGCTGCAGAAATCGGTGAGTGCGCATGCACATAGACGTTTTTCGTTTTGCACGCAAAGTCGGTCGCGCTATGGCTCCTCCCATACCGACATCCAGAAAAAGTCAAAACCATGTTGACTTTTTCTGGTCGGATGCACCGAATTTCAAAATGGCACCCCTTTGCAAAAGCGCCGCAGCAACGAGCAGAGTTGTCTGCACAATTTTTGCATGTTTTGCAAATGTGTCGACTGCTTATTAAATGACCCTAAGCCAAAGCGCTTTGACGGAAGTCGGTCTAATGAACATCGGGCTTGTTTTCTTCCGTTTCCGACTAGTGACGTCAAAAGTCGGGAGTCGGTCAATGACGGTGTAGTGAAAATACGGCATTAGAGAACCTTACCTTAAAGTGCGCTTAAACCTATTTAAGTGTTTTGTGCTATTTGCAACGTTAATAAACACTTTAATTCTTAAATCATCTGTGAAACAATTCTTTATTTATACCTTTTTATGCATTCATGTGAAAAGATGTTGAGTTAACTCTAATATTTTTTGATTTTTCTTCTCTTCTGGTAATATCCTCAGAACACTAACAAGTTCACCAAAAGCCTCTTCTGTTGAATTTGAAGCATTGTCTAAATCTTTAAGCAACTTGTTAGTCGCTGTAATTGCAGCCATTGAAAAATCTGTGTGGTCATCTGCCTTTCTTTTGTTATAATTTGGTCGGTTCTGTTCATTTCTCTTATACATGTATGAGAGTCTGGTTAGGTACACTACCTAACCAGTCACTCATACATGTAGATGATGAGGCTGGTGACCTGGCATTCACAGCGGTTTTGGTCTAAGTTTTCAATGGTTCCGCATAGTCAATAAATAAATACCATTCATAAATAAATAAGTTTGAACAAAGGTTAATTCCTACAAATTTAAAAAAAAAATCATTGTGTCATAAAGACAGCATTTCATCTCAATATTCCTTTGTTGATCAACCGACAATAAAATAAGGGACAATTTGGGCAACTTCTTTATATCTTTAACCATACTTATTTTTATAATAAAACAACATAATTCAACCGACAAGGTTGGCTTAGTGGTTATGCTTAGCTCCTTGATTTTGGGAGACCCAGGTTCGAACCCCTGTCGGCTATCCTGGTTGTGGTTTTTCGTGGTTTCCCACAACCTATTGTAATCGCCCATATATAGGTACATTAAGGCAAATGCCGGGATAGTTCACCAAAAAGCGGCCACGACCGTATAATCTTTCCATTAAAAATTCTGGCACTTTGCCACCTGCCACATGGCATACTACATGCTGACTGCAGGGTAAGAAATTGAATTGAATTCATTTATTTTTCTTGTTTCATTCTGTGAAATTACAGTTGTTTTTGCTTTAAGGTATGGAGGAACTCCATAAATTTAAAATATGGCCATTTTGGTTTCGAAACGTCATCTGCTCCAGCTCTGAATTTTTCCTTAATGGTTTTCTAAAGACACGAATAATAATTTTGGCGACATTTCCACCTGTTTTTAAGACCTAAAATATCTGAAAAGAAAAGTGACAGTAGAGTAGAGTGGTACACAATATTACAATGTACAACGTACAGTATAACAAAACCTGCTGTAGGTTTTTATGGTTCATATTATTTGTGCATTATGACTATAAGATTGCCTTCTTACAGGTGTAATTTTGAAACTAAATGTATGCTCTGGCAAGTTATTTTTAATTTATTGTTTTAACTGTAATAAATTCTTGGGTTTTAACATATTCTAAAAAGCAATTATGTAAAGGTAATTATTTTATAAGCTTACACGAAATTTTCCTTCAGTAGTGAGTGCTATACTGCACTACTTTGGGAAGTCGGCAGATCCAGAATGGCAGGTAGTAGGTTTTTATATTTTATCTGTTTGGTACACAGGAGTAGTATAAGAGAAGCCATTTCTTACTCACTTTTTGCTTCTTTAGATTTTTAATGCAAAAAAAAGTGAACCAAAAATAACTTCTAAATAAATTTTAAATATTAAAAAAAAACTGATTTACCCACAATTGTATGGTTTGCTGTCCGCTAGAGCTCAAAAAAAAAAAACTAACTCCGTAAATGGAGTGTAAGGTCATAAATGACTTCAGGTGGTAGAAAATCAAATACAAAAAAAAGGCTAGGTTTGAAAAACAGTTTTGTAAAAGTGTCATCGAAAGAACATCGTGATGTATGAATGACGCTCTTTTATGGATCATTCAAAAATTTTTTGCTACCTAGCATTTCTTTACAAATTATATATATAATAAATATATAAAATAAAAAATTTGGTAGCCAAAAGTTTTGTAAGAGCGTCATTTATACATCATGATGTTTTCTCTAGATGACGCTCTTACAAAACTGTTTTCCCTACATAGCATTTTTTAAACATTATTTCAAAAATTTTTCTTTTTGTTTTTTTTTATGTGCATTCAAAGCTGTTCGCTAAGGAAAACTTTTGATCTATTGTATTTTTCACATTCATTGGCTAGTTGTACATAGGTACAAGAAAAATAATTGTTATACTTTTGCACTTCAAATATAATTTTAGAATTTGTA
>JAQGCC010006211.1:0-10529 GCA_034698905.1 Xestoiulus laeticollis
TGCTCCTCAAAGACGCTGTGGTATCACGTTAAACTAATGTAATTAGAGGGATTGTATACAGATTTCCTTTAATCTTAACGAGAACGATAAACACAATAGAGGGATTGTGCACGCCTCCCTTAATGCTAACCATATTGACAGCACAGTATGTTTTTCCAATGCGTTCTCGTAAAGGTAAATCAGTTGACGGGGCATTAAGGGAGGCGTGCTTAATCCCTCTACTATTACGCATGCGAACCAATGAAATGATGCGCTGTAAAAGTCGTTATGCTCCTCAAAGACGCTGTGGTATCACGTTAAACTAATGTAATTAGAGGGATTGTATACAGATTTCCTTTAATCTTAGCGAGAACGATAAACACAATAGAGGGATTGTGCACGCCTCCCTTAATGCTAGCCATATTGACAGCACTGTATGTTTTTCCAATGCGTTCTCGTAAAGGTAAATCAGTTGACGGGGCATTAAGGGAGGCTTGCTTAATCCCTCTTATATCACGCATGCGCATCGATAAGTTATGCGCCGTAAAAGTCGTTATATATGCTCCTTAAAGACCTTGTGGTATCACGTTAAACTAATGAAAATAGAGGGATTGCGCAGGTTTCCTTTAATCTCAACGAGAACGATAAATACACTATTACGCATGCGCATCAATAAATGATGCGCCATAAAAGTCGCTATGCTCCTCAAAGACGTTGTAGTATCACGTTAAACTAATGAAATTAAGAGGAATTGCGCAGGTTTCCTTTAATCTCAACGAGAATTTAACGATAAACACACTATTACGCATGCGCATCAATAAAATTATGCGCTGTAAAAGTCGTTATGCTCCTCAAAGACGTTGTGGTATCACGGTAAACTAATAGAGGGATTGACACGCCTACCTTAATGCCCCGTCAACTGATTTACATTAACGAGAACGCATTGGAAAAACATACAGTGCTGTCAATATGGTTAGCATTAAGGGAGCATTAAGGGATTGATCACGCCTACCTTAATGCTAACCACATTGACAGCACTGTATGTTTTTCCAATGCGTTCTCGTTAAGGTAAAATCAGATGACGGAGCATTAAGGGAGGCGTGCCCAATCCCCAATCCCTCTATTGAAACGGTCATCTGCCCTCAACCACAAACCCGTTATAGTCATACCCACGCATGCGCATTGGAAAAAAAAAACAGTGCTGCCAATGTCATCAAGATTAAAGGAACCCTGCTCAATCCCTCTAATGGCTCTAAACTATGTCATTATCTCACAGGTCAGTGCCATTTCGAAGATTCTCTACAAGGCTAAAACGCTGAATTTATCAGAGAAAAGCTTTCACGAGGTAAGGACATCCACAAAAATATTTGTGTTTTACTGCACATACATGTATGTGATTTTTCAATACTTCAGGCATGATGCACATCTATAAATATTTGAATTGCAAGATGCAAATCTTGGAATGTTTAGTGTTGATGTGCAGGTTTTCGACATGGTACCCCTTGTAAATTTTATTGACAAATTCCATACTTTGCAATACTATTGCATGTGTGGATATGTATAGGAAAAACAGGATAAATATTATGATAAATGCCGATTGCCCCAAATATTTAGCCAGTATACATGTTTCCAGGGCATAAATATTTGCTAAATCTTTGCTTAACATGGATGAAAAAAGGAAAATTTAATTTGTAAGATTTATAAAAGACCATGGTTGTTTAAATAATTGTCTTGGTAGTTTTCTATGCAAACTGTTCCGGAACATGGATTTTGCATGTGTGCTATAATTGCTTAATTGCTATTCTTAGGCAGTTTTCTTCATGGAGTGTGCCAAGATAACAGAACCATCCTACACCGCCTCTGAATTCTTCAGTGTGGATAAAGGGCTTTTGAACACAGTACGAAACTTAATTACATGTCTTCAAAACAGAATTCATTTGCTGGTGATCATTAATATCAAAATTCAATAATTAATTAATTAGTTATACTAATTAAATTTAAAAAATTTCAGGTTCTTGGTGTAGTCCTGACATACACCATTACCATGTTGCAGTTTGATGATGCTCAATCCGGAGTAATGATGCCTGAAGACAGGTGCATTAACATCACCAATTTAACCGATTTTTCATCAACAACAATGATTAGCTTAATGTAAACCTACATGTATGCATTCTCATCGTCTCAATATGTAATTAACAGTAATGTGCCATGAATAATTCTATTAAATAATTGGGTAAAACAAATCATTGTTTTTCCCCTCACATTTTTAACGCATAATCATAACAAATAGCTATTAGTTCCTTATTGCCATTAGCAACAGTGATCCAATGGCTGTTATGATATTTTCATATCAGTTAAACAATCGATTTGTTTTATATTAATGTTGGACGTGTAGCCACAATAATAATTAATTTCTATAACTCATGATACAGTTTCAAATTCTAAAATATATATTGTTATTTCTTGATTTCGATGTATATACAATGTAATTAGTAAAATGTAATAAAGTTGTATTTAATCTATCATGGAAAAAAATCTGTTAATTCTCCTAACATGTCTGTAGTATGAAATAAAAAGTTTACCATGATTAAACTACAAAATTGTACGTGGTTGCCCCTGTAAATATCATGTACATGTACATTGAACGACGAAGCCCCAGGCCACACTAGGATGAAAACGCGCGTTTGGCTAGCCTCAAACAGGGCATCGAATTTAATTTAAATTCTAGAATTATACAATTTGCATATTAATATCTCGTGCAAAACTATTAAAAGCCTTGTTTGAGGCTAGCCAAACGCGCGTTTCCAGCCTAGTAAGGCCTGGGGCTTATTCTAAATTCTGTATATATAGAAATGCCTCATATTGATACATTTCTTCAAAACGAAATAATTGATTAAATTGTTTGCTTACTTACTTTTTAAACTGCTATAGTCATATCAACGGGATATGTACAATGTATTTAAGTCGATTATGCACAACTGGATTAGTAAACCGAAATGGACATCGAATGTTAACTACCGTACCGTAAACCGTTCACAATAAAAATCACGATAAATATGCACTACCGTATAGCGTGCACAATAAAATCACGAGAAATATGCAAAATATGCCACTGGACACATTGCACTTTGCTATATGTAAATATAGACATTTGAATATTCATTATTGGTATTTTTCATTGGAATTTTATGTCGACAAAACAATTTAATGGGTATTAAAATTAACTTTAACCCAACCTGCGAAGTAATTTGGCTTTTGTGCATTTATATGTACATTTAGAATTTTGAAATACATGTACAGTATGCAAATTCCAGAAATTTAATTATTTACATGTACATGTACATTAAGTGCTTAACAAAGACTGAAGAAAAATGAAGGAACTATTCATTATTGAATTTGTAATAGTTTTTTATTAGAAATTATTTTAATTGTAATTATCGTAATAGTTTTTAATTGTATAGTTTTTATTTTTAAGTCTTATTGGCAAAACTTTTGACAATAAAATAATGTACAGTACCTGCACGTGTGTACATGTATAATAATCTACATGTAAAACTTTGTTGTAAACTTCGAAATTGTCAATGAAATTAACAGTGTTGGTTAAATTTTAGAGTTGTATTGTAATTTTTTTTAAAATTTTTTACGATTCAATATTCCTTACTTTTAAGTTTTTTTTACTTTCAATCCGGGTTTTATAATTTTTATTCCCTCAAAGTTGGTATCAATTAATTACAAATGGAAAAACTTACATGTAAAGTGCATGTACTAGTACATGTATGGTACCGGTGGTTTATTTGCCTGATATTTCAATAATAGGGGGAATACCCTATTCACTGCACGAAGCTATCATGCAGAACCTATTGAGTACATGTACTGTACATGTACATGTACATTATAACTAACATGTGGTCAGATGGCCTCTCTGCGGTGACCTCAAAAAAGGTCATTACATGTACTAGTATGTCAATCCCAAAGATCTACAGTAGGTCATCTGAGCGCATGTGCGAAATTGTTGGCGTCTATTTGAGTACCCCTAATTAGACTTGAAATGTACTGTGTGGATTCCATTACTTATACATCAGTAAGTAGAGTTGCAATACTTATTGAATACAGTGAACATGTACATTATACCCAATTATTGTATCTTATAGTTAGGCCATTGTAGCCTATAGGCTACTTTAATAAAACTGGTCATCACAATTCGCTACAGACAATTTTTTAAATTTTTAATCCAATTATTACATGTGCGCCATTGGTAATGTATTCTTCTGACCTACAGTACATCTACTAGTACATGTACTTTACACTGTGAAGTAGTAAGCATGGCGTAAGCAGACGTAACAAATAATCTACAAGTACATGTACATTCAGTAATCGGATATATTATGATATACAAACATGTAAGAAAATAGAATGATTGCATAGTGATCCCTATAGAAAGATGTAGGGAAAATTGCGAGAAAAAAAATTAAAAGTGCTCTATTTAACTAGCAATGTTATTAATTCATCCTCGTGTTTTAAACTTATAAAGATGAACCCGTTCTTCATCGTTCTAAATGAATCCTTCACCCAGTTCTCGAAAGAATGATACAAATTTATTTCCTGAATTGCAGCAAAACGACGAAATACGTAGCCACAGTTCCCACAGTCTGGATGAAATGAAATAGGAATGAAAAGAGAAGAATTGTTAGTATAAAGAATAAAGAAAAAGTTAGCAGTTGTGCAGTTATGCAGTTTTACAAACACGTGTCAGCAACGTGTTAAATATACTTGTATTCAAAAATTTCAGTATATATAGCCATTGACAAATAAAATACATTGGTGCTGGTAATCCATTCCTAGTCAAATCTACCATCCTTAAATAGATGCCAGTTTACACTATCAATCCTTAGCGGCATACTAAATCCACCTTAAACTATAGACTAAATACATTTCTAAACCGAAAAACAAGCATGAAATTAGAGTACTTACAGCAGTAAACATTCGTCGATCAATGTCGAAAAAGCCACTGGCGTGAAAGCAAGGTTCGTCTTCTCCAGAAGTCAATGCAAATAGTTGTGCCTGAAAAAGAAGAAAAAATGCAATTTGGTTTTGCAAAAAAAAATATATGCATTTCATACATTTGGCATGACACGATGCACAAATATCGGAAACTGACCTGATATTTGGATTCTCTGGTTTTATCCCTGTACGATGTTTTCGGTAGAAGTTGTAACGTATCAACCGCCTGAAATCAAAATTGAAATTTAAAATGTAGGTCTACCCCCAATGTTACAAAAAATCATAAAATGTTTTAAGAGGGTTGCATACCAGAATAAGCTTATTTTTTTATTTAAATTTTGGAAATTGATAGGAACAAATGGACCTAGCATAAATATTCTAATATTTGTTTTAATTTTTCGTTTATGTGTGTGCATACTACATTTCATGGAAATATGTCTGTAAATTTTATAATTGTAGAGGGTCTGGTAAACTTTACAGACATTTCCATGAAATAGAATATACATAAACATAAACAAAAAATTAAAACAAATAGAATATTTATGCTAGGTCCTCGTACATTCCATTTGTTCCTATCAGTTTCCAATATTAAATAAAAAATAAGTTAGAAAAAAGGCTCATTCTGGTATGCAAATAAAAATTGTTTTGGTAATCAAGAGAATGCAAAAGTATTGCTGAGAATTGCTGAATGGAAACCTTGGTCAAAATTTGCATTGTCATTTGGCTCATTGATTTCATTTGTAATTTGGCCCATTGGTTTCTATTGTTGATAATAGGATCAAATTGAAAAATCTACTGTTCTCTATCGGTTTGAACGGTTTTAATTCATTGTCAAATGATTCAGCTAAAACAAATCAAAAAGTCAATAGAATGATAGAGCCAATTAAACCAATAAAATTTCACCTTTGTTTTCTATGGAATTTTTGACCAGGGAAACAATGGCATTGCAGTTTACTCCAGCATTCACAAGAACACTAAAATTGGCACCACATTTATGTTTATTTGATGAAACATAAAACTATGACTAAGGCTCATTGTGACCAGACTAATTTTTGTGTATTTTCACTCATAAAAACTAGACATAGAATCGATATGAAATGTTAAATGTCCAAATTTCATCAAAAGTTACAGCAAAAGTTTATTCTAGCCAATAGGCATCCAAATTTAACAAAAACAAATTGCTGATTCAGACATTGGATTAAAACCAGAACATAACATCCACCGATTTACCAAAATCTGTTGCCCTATCCTGCAATAACTTTTCCAATAACTGAAAAAATCAAAATGTGCTACATGTTTTCTAATGCAATATCAGAGTGCAATTCCACATTATACATACAGATTATAATGACAATATTAAACCAGTTTTCAAAGGAAGGGGGGGGGGGTAGTCAGAGCTTTGTGACGTCATATTCGAGGGGGAGGGGGGTTTCTGACTATGTGACTAAGTGTGACATAAGGGGAGGAAGGATTAAAAAATATACCAAAATCACGTGACGGCATTTATGGACAGCCCCATATAAAAGTAGCATCTTGACATGGATTTTATACATTGACGTGCAATACATTAACATAAGACAAAAATTTCAGTACTGTGTGCGTGACGCTGGCTCCCAGCAAAGTGATGGCCAAAATCTTGAGGATGGCCGTAAGGATGGCCAACATTTCGAGGGGTACGCTCCAGCGGGTCAGATCCCACATCTGGATGAGCCTGTACATGCAGGTACATATCATGCCCGAATCGAGGAGAAACCCAGTGAGGATCATGGGGGAGAACAAGTTGCTGATCTCCTGGGTCAAATCGGCCAGCATATGAAAGCTCCTCCTCTGGCCTTCCAACTCCACAGAGATGTCCTTTTCTCCAATGGTGCTGACGGGTCCTACGGCAGTTCCAGGACGAATATTGGTAGTACCAAGTGCCCTCTGAATAGCGACGCCTAGGACCGCAAAGCGGCTCTGGGCAGCCCTGCAGAAAAAAAAATAGCACATCTGGGGCGCCAAGACAGCGCAGTTGAGCCATACCAGGAGAGCGCAGACAATAGTGAGGAGCAGAATAGTGAGCGGATTTCCGGCAGATCTCTGTGCAAAAACGAGTATCACACTGGTGCCTATAAACATGAACTTGAGGAGCAAAAAAAAGTAGAGCATCTTGCGTCCCCAGCTCCTCAAGGCCGGGTCGTTCTCCACCCCAAGATGTTTGTCCACGATTCTCCATTTCATCTGCAGCTCGGAATTGAGCTGACCCTTGCCTATATTGGAGACCATGTGCACGAAGGCACAACCACAGATTGCCCAAAATGCCATCACTGTGGTGTACTCGACGGCAACGGCGCCTGGGTCCAAAAGTTCGGCCACAAATACAAGGGCAAAGGCGGCTAGGACCAGCAGGATGTTGAAAAAGGTGGCCAGCCATAGGCCAGGTCTATTGCAACAGCACTTGGTGAACCTACCCCGAGAGTCGATTGGGTGGATGCCGTAGATCTTCAATAGGGTTGCAAGAGGCCTATAGGCAAGTAGGACAGAGTTGAACGATGAGGAGCTGGTGGGGTACGTCGGGGACGACATCCTCCTCAACTGGCATCAGTTTCTATTTGACAATGGAAGATCTTGGTTTCCCATTCCAGAAAATTGTGCCATAAGCCACAGTTCCCATCGTCCATCAATACGTCAAAAAAAAAAACAACGTTAGATCCAATTGATCCGTCAAGAAAACTGATCCGTTTGCAATTCAAGTCACGAAGGAGTCTTTCGATGTTATTTGGAGGTCAATCGAATCACATCGTTAGTAACCCTATCCCGTTTTACGTCTCGATTTCCATCCACCAATGGGAATTCATAATTCATGAGTAACAAAAATTGCAATTGTCGATACTTGCACTTGGATCCACTGTACTGTCATCGTGCAAGAAGCTGGTGCACATCTTCCCAAGTCGATTCACTAATCCATAATTAAGGGATGACCTAGCCGGATAACGAATAAAAATAATGCGATAATTTGAAAGCTGATCACGCAGCCGGCTTTAATTATTGCAAACTAACCATTAATTGCATGCATGAATTTACTAAATTGCACTTCAAGAAAACTTAGTTAATATACTGCATGCGAAAAATCGACACCTTCTCTTTGAACATATTGATGGAGCAAATGAAAAAGTTTGTAATGACAGCGCTGCAAGTTTTTTTAGAAGGTAGACAAAATAATGTTAACACTTGTTATTAGTGCATTTTGTTCATGATACACTCAACAAAGTTATCACAATAGGTGTTTTGAAATATACTTAGTGCTTTTCAAAATTTTTAGTAGTGTTTAACATTTCCAAATGATATTTGATTAAAAAATAGTACTTTGCTTTTCAAGGTACCTATAAAGGCACCTTAGAAGGTTGAAAGTACCTTAAAATAACATTATTAAAAAAAAAGGAATTCATGAGATCCTTTATTGGTGCCAAATTAAATGTGTGCCAAATTAAAGGTGCTCAGAAACACCTTAAAACGTTAAAGTGCTTCATCAAAGGTGTTATATTTGTGACAGCTTATACATGCATATAACACCTGTTTTGCATCAGGAAGTTCCTATTTGTTCTAAAGTGTTTTTGAGCACCTTTAATTTGGAACCAATAAAGGTGCTTTTGAATAACTTTAATGGAACGTGCTATATATTCATTTCAAAGTACATTTCAAAGTATATTCAACCTTCAAAGGTACCTTTTTAAAGGTGTTTCACATTACCAAATGATATTTGATCCGAAAATCGTACTTTGCTTTTCAAAGTACACATGTACCTATAAAGGCACCTTAGAAGGTTAAAGTACCTTAAAATAACATTATTAAAAAAAAGTATTCATGAGATCCTTTATTGGTGCCAAATTAAAGGTTTTCAGAAACACCTTAAAACGTAAAGGTGCTTCATCAAAGGTGGTATTTTTGTGACAGCTTGTATAAGGTTCTGTAGAACCATGTTTTCTTTTTCCTTGTAGAATATCCGTGTAAAATATGTATAATTTGGGATAATTAATAACTGGATATATATGAAAACTAATGTAACATTTAATAAATTCCACTGGCTAAATTTGCAAATATTTTGATATATCCAGTTTCCCTGTTACAGTAAAACCTGTCTAAAGCATAAGAAGTCCTGGTCTTGACTTGGGGCGTACGTATAAAAAGAACCTGTCTTAAAGCATATCCTGTCTAATAGCATATGTTTCACTGGTCCCAGTAGTAAGCTTATAGACTCCTATAAGCTTTTAGGTGCTACTGTATATACCATTTTCCAATAAGATTACATTGTCCATTTCTTCACTCATTAGTTAAACTAGATATATTCATTTTTTTTTGCAAATCTCCCATCTTGCTGGTAAATTTAACGGTACATTAATCATATAGTACATTAAATAGTTTTATCTATTGTGGAGCTCTAGATAACGCCAAATTGAAACTTGTGCTTATCAAAAACAAACTTCAAGTTTGAAAACATAGTTAAAATATATAAGAAAAATTCTGGTGTAATAAGCAGAAAATTAGACGAACCTGCTGTGGGGAGTAAAGTATAGACACATAATAAGGGCAGCACGTGCCACTCTACCCACAAAAGTGATTTAAACCAAATTTCTGGGCTAAGGAGAAAGGAATGAATGGATTTAGGGAATGCAAAAAAGTCACACAAAAAAACAGGAGGACAAACATGTAAGCTGGCGGTGACTTATCCTGGATGAATTGAAATTTCGAGGGGACCCATTCCCATTTTAGGAGCCTCAGACCACATGAATAATGAGACGACATTCTTGAATGGTAAAACCCAGTCAATGTAGAACTATGTGCAATCCTCCCCTCCACTTCCCCTTCACAACAACAACTGTTTCATGATGCACTCATTCCTTGGTTAGTTTTAGCATCCCCCTTTTTTAATCCTCCCACCGTTTCATTTCCACATTTGTTCGTATACCGTGTAAAAAATAACTCACAAAAAAACTCTGAAAAAAAGGAAATTCTAAGTCCTTAAATTTACCCTAATGGAAAGGGCCGCCATTGAAGTCTGATTTTGTATTTTCAGGGATTAAATTTGACTTTGTTGTACTTTAGAAAGATTTGATCTGGTGCTGCCTCGAAAACCATATTTGGGACAATATGATGTAATAAAAAACACGAACATGTAATAAAAAGCTAATTTTAATGTAAAGAACTTCAAAAGCAACCAAATATAATTTATTGTTCTTAACATGAGAATGTGTGATTCTTTTGAAATTCTCATCTTATATATACCCTGGACACACTATGAACTTAAACTAGTTTAAGTCTGCTAAACTAGATTACCTTAGGTATACACTCTAAAAAATTTAGGTTCATAAAAAGTTCTTTAGAGAAATTTCGCCATTTTTTTAAAAATAGGTTCTTTAAAGAACCTAAAAAATGACTGGTGTCTTACCGCCATTTTTCTTTAACAGCAAAGGTTCAATAATTTTAAAGGTTCTATCAATGGACAAGGTCCACGTTACGTGCAGCGCCCCCTTGTGGTAGGAAATAGCGATTTTTCTAGGGGATAGAAACAC
>JAQGCC010006212.1:0-10528 GCA_034698905.1 Xestoiulus laeticollis
TAAAATTTGGTTGATATTATACTCATTTCAAGCCGTTTTTAAAAGAATAAACAACAATTTATGGTGCACTGTACCTATATACGGTCTGTATTTTACACCAACTACATGACTTTTTTTAACTTTGCATATTCTGGGCAGCCGTCTATTCTGGGCAAAACGCTTCGGCCCAATGTGTCCAGATTAAGCGGATTCCACTGTATTTACATCACGTGTTCAGTGGTCAGATCGTAACGGCGCTTCATTTAAATGCAACTGGCAAGCGGCATTCAGGATGTGACCCTACTATTTCTGGGTAAAATTGCAGTAAAACATGGTATAGTGACCTTATCCTCTTTAAAATTACCGTGGTAACGCATTTTATCCACTTGACGCACATTTAAGCACACCTACATGTATTTTGCCAGGAATTTGTCTGATTTCTATTTCGTCTATGACAAGGTAGAATTCGTAACCGGGGAAAATATTCAATATTAAAATTTGATGCTTGCGGACATACATGTACCAACTTAAAAATCAGTCCCGAGACAGATACGTGTGGGTTAATTGATTGTACCGACAGCTTTTTGAGTTTTTATATAGGTGTTACCAAAAACTATGAATAAAATATTGGATATATTAACGATGACGTAGGCCTTCGCATGCATGGATATTCATTGTTTCCATACGAATGCCCATATACATGTATATTTCTAATCGTCGAATATACTGTAAGTGCTTTCCGAAAATTCATATTTCCTGAGAATTATTATCCCACTAAATTATCAAATCATTAACGCTACCATACGTATAGATCGACCTGTGATTTTGCATTAACCAATGCATTCTCTTTCGCTGGTCTAAGTTGTGACGATTTGCTATAAATTTATATAATCCAACCAACTATAAATGTAAATGTACATTGTAGGGGGATTCAGAGACACGTACCATTTTGCAATGTCCATAACACGGAACATCATCCCAGACAACCTCACTTGCATGGCGAGTTGTTTCCGGAAATATTTACTGCTGACTTTGACATTCAATAAGACAATTTTGTGGTAGGCCTACATATGTATATAGTCTGGTGCATATTAAATCGAGACAACAGGGTAGCTTTCATAATCATGAGCGTGACTTTGTGAAATTACCATATTCTATTAATTCTGGTCTTACAGACCAGGTAAATTGCAGAGCTTACCTTTTGTGCATAATTCCCACACGGTCAACATGAGCAATTCTAACAGTTTGATCGATAGCTTAGTGGCTATTTTGGCCTTACTCCACGCTATTCCTCAATTACCGACAATTCTAATCTATAAGAGTATTCCATCCCATTAGCGTGGGATATAAAAACATTTAATTTTTGATATGCAAGTATTATGATAAGTAACCTATAGGTCCCACCTTGTGTTTAATAAATGCAAAGCAGAGTATTTTCAAATAAATTCCTTTTGGGTTTTAAAAAGCCAACACTTGTTAATTTACTAGACGTTTAATTAAACGTCTAGTAAATTAACTATGAAATTAACTAATGAATGAAACGATTATCCATTGGTCCACATGGAATTCATCATAGAATTAATGATATACGGATTTAAATAACATCACTTTTTAAAATTTAACTAGAAGTTCATTTAATTGCGTAATTGACAACAGAAGAGCTGGCATGAACATTATATTCAAAATTATGTTTAACATGTTAAATGCACTAATTTATCTTGGAAATATACTTATCCCAGAAACGAAATTCAAATAATTTCAAATCAATTATTGTGAATAAATCTGCTTTGCGCTTAGACCTAATTAAAAATTGCAATAACAAATGAAAGAAATCAAGCTTGTACTTGACACATGCATGTAGTCTTCATGCGCACTGTATTTTCCCCTTAAATTATTTTATTCACATTTACTAAATAACTAGCTAATGATATTAGACCATAAACCGAAAACTGCATGTATATATACATTAACATTTGACGAACATTAGAAGCTGAGGTTTATACACAATTTTCGTCTTCCATTTATGATTGCAATTCTAAACTCCAACAATTAATGTTTTGCAATAGTCCTCCTAATAGTTTGTTTGCATCCGAAAAAATGCGTTTTGCCAAAAAAGGGTTATAACACGATGCATTTTAATATTATTCTATCAAGAATTGTTCTCCAGTGAATTGTTTGCAGAAATTATTGCCAGCTGTTATGGCTGTTATGTTTAACCAGTTAAAACACAAATTATGTATGCAAATTTTAATTTCTCCCGGATGACCTGCAATTAATGAAATGCCAAATGTACTCACTCGTAAGTGGTAGGGCTCACGTTGATCCTGAGGGGCTCACTTCCGGATTCGAACTTATTGGCGATGGTGACGTTGTTTCCGAAAAGGCAGTACCGTGGCATAGTGACACCCACTACCCCAGCAAGGACTGAACCAGAGTGGAGTCCAATACGCAACTGTGGATTAAACGATATTGCAACACATTAGTCATTGCTGTAATCTTTCGGTTTATCATTTTACAACCATGTTATGTTCTAGAAAGTACCTGGATTGGTTTTCCATCATGGGCTTTCTCCATCTGAGCTTCTTCCATCATCCTTATGGCCATCCACGCTACCTGATGAGCATGGAACGCACTTCTCTTGTGCAATCCTCCAGCAACGCAATAGGCATCACCAATGGTCTCAATCTGAATTTAAGAAAGAAACAAGTATTTGTCAGGGTGATTTTTCATCTAAGGGCACGTGTATTTGGGTATTTAATATTATCAATTAGATGTACATGGCATCTAAAACGAGTATTAAGGACAACTTAAGATATAAACTGATAAAATAAAATAAAGTAATTAGTTCTTTATTTTTTGGAAGTTTATAACCCTTACCTTTTTTCAACCAATGGAGTCAACAAACATTGATATGCCTGCAGCTTACAAGTGTGACCTAGCTACATTAAAATTAGCGACTATATTGAAATTTGGAAAACAGGAAATCTTTTTCTATTGGTGTAAGATTAAAAGACTGTTCTGGCTCAGGTAATTAAAGTGTATAATTACTGAAACGTAAGCATTATTGAAATCTTGAATACCAATTGCAATAGTTTATGAACTTTTCTTAAATCAAAGTACTATTGTGATCTAAAGTAACAAAAAGTTAAAACTGATTCCAAGAGTGGACCTTCTGCATGACCATAAAATATTCAATTTTGCAGTAATAACATTACAATTATCTAAAAAAATATAAAACAAATAAACCGGGTGAACAAAGTCTATATTATCCCCCTCCAACCTTAAAAAAACTTTCACGCCACCTTAGATATAAAAATCTTCTGATGTCAGATTTTACCTATAGCTACGACCATTTTTTCAGAGAAACCCAAATTATAACTTTTTATCCGTAACATTTATAACAAAATTGAGGAAAGGAAGAGAATAGTCTGTTTGTATGAAATTAACTGCTTTCGTCTTCACAGGCAATTATTTAAAGTTGTTGCGATGTTTTTAAAATTAATAAGAACAGAAGCAAACGCCAAATGGTAGTTACGCTGCAGTACAGTGGTGTAATGCAATGGAAATTTGCACCTCTATGCTGCAGCGAAGCTATAGTTTTACGTTTCGCTCTGTTATTAAAAACATTGAAATAACATTAAATAATTGACAATGAAGATCAAAAGAGCTAATTTTAGACAAAAAGACCATTCATTTCCTTTTCTTAATTTGACATTTTCTCCTAAGTGTTACATCTAAAAAGTTATAATTTGGGTTCCTGTGGAAAAATTAACAATATCAGTGGATAAAGCACACATCATTTCTTGTATATACAGAAAGTGTCCAACATTGGTGTATTTCGTTTTTCAATTTGTTTTATAAGTGAACTAAGACAACATTATTAAAAAAAATCAAATATTATACATTCTTCACCGTGTTGGTGGTGCTCCCAGTAAACATCTCAACATATATGGAAGACCTTATTATATATAGCTAATTTTCTTTGGATATGTTTCGAGGTCAATACAACAAAAGCATGGCGTTCTATCTTGCTCTTATACCTTAATTTGCATCTATGTACGTCATATGCAAACCTACTGCTGGAACTATAAGCTGTTAATTCTCGTCATTTCTTATATACTTGTATATGTATAAAGAAACTTAATTTGATGAGCTTTGTCTTCTCACCTATTATAAGTTCACAACGCCTTTTATGAATAACAAGAGATAGAAATGCCCTTTTTGTTCTCTTGCCTTAAACTTTGTACGCATGCAGTATACAATTTCAGACATCAGTTGAGACAGTTGTGATCCAATTTTGCAATTGCAACGGCATTATGCGTATGTGTCAAGGTGCAATTTAATTTGATCATGATGTGGGCATGAATTTCGCGCATCGTTCTACTCAAGTACGTGTTGTGTGTTCTAAGTACGCCTATTATATTTGCCTGCATTTGTTTCGCCAAAATTTGAAGAAAATAAGGCACTTCATCATCATAATTATAATATTAATTTGACACCGAAAAAGCAGCATGCAATGATAGATGGGAAATTGCGGGCTTACGTACTATGTGTCAGTCGTTATTAAATGCCACCTTGCAAATATAACGAGTATGGATGGCCTGTATACATTCATATTAAGCTACTGGGATTTTTATTTTGGCTGCCAAGTCACTTTATGAAAATTGTATGCCACTGAAAACACTGTTCACGTATATGCATGCGCGTATTAACAGCCTAATGAATGAGTTTTATTCGCCTTTTAATTTTCGTTTCCAGCCTAATGCCTACGATTATTTGCATAATAACGCGCTAGGCAAGTTTTGTTACATTATAAGGATGGCGCTTATTCTAGTGACACCAATCTTGTATCGTGCCATTATGAATTCCCTCTTTGAATTTCAAGTGACTTTACTGCACTTTGCATGATGTAACAATTGCAACTATAAGCTTAACTTTTCGTTATTGCCACCATCAAAAAATGCTGCCTTCACGCGCTTATCAGTTGCAGCATTGATTTGTTATGCTCAATTTTTGCGATGTTAGAAAATGCTTTGAAAATTTGGAAAAAAATACCATTTATAACAATGGCGATTATGGGATACAATTGTGGTGTTAAAAGTTGACACAGAATACCATCTTTAAGCATATTTTTCGAAAACTAAGTTTCCTGTATTGCAGTTGTTGTTCTTTATGGACTATATGCACAGTTTGTCCCCAATCGTATATCGTAACGGCGCTTCATTAGGGATTTATAGTAACTGCGCATGCGCAGTACGAAACGTTGGCTACACGGCCGAACTGGAATTGTGCTCTACAAGCAGACGGGCCTATCTTACACGATAACGGTTTACCTAGCTAACGATATCAGATGATTCAGTCTAAATAGATGAATCAGACAAATGAAATTAATAGATGTTTAGGCATATACGAAACTATATATATATCGCTATTGTAAATTATAGGTCAACTAATGCTTAGTTTCATGCTAATACTGGTGAATATACTGAAATTCTGCATGCATGGAAATTATATTCAGCAGTATTCAGCAGTAAGTTATTTAAACTTTTCAGAAAATTGTATGGAAAATCATAAAATGTCAATCTGATCAATGCGCTAACACCTTCTTCACACCGACCAAATCAATTAAGTGCACTGATGTAGATCAAGTCTTGATCGAGTTGCGCGAATCCAATCAAGTTGTCTGCTCCACTTGATGTGGATCAAGCTTTTCTGTCGTCTGCACCTCGTTTCAAAGTGGCTTTACTTTTATAGTGTGTATGTTGTCCTCCATCTTGAAATGTACACTGAAATGGTGTTCAACTTTTAGGGCGCCCTGTATACTATGGTCACGTGACCAGTTTAACTGAGTTCGGAGGTGTGAATTAGCACGCAAAAGTTTTGCTTGATCCACATTAGTGGATTTACATCAACGTCGGTGAGAATAAGGTGTAATTAATCAACTTACTTGATGTAATTTCTAATTGCTCATGCCATTTTTCAGCGCAACTTCATTTCTACAATTCGTACTCTCATATGCTTGATCTGGCATGTTGTGAACACCGCAAGTTATGAAACGATGAGATAATGGCTTTTAAAATTAATTAGAACTCATCTGTAATACCTCGTGTTTTTAATTATATAAATGAAACTAGTTGTTTCTCATAATTGGTCCCACTGCTCCATTTATGCACTCTAGATTCTTTGTCATGTACAAAGTTTTCAAAATGCTTTCATGCCTTAATTGTATACCATCGTCAGCTTGTTTTTAATTATTATGACAGGCACTTGTGATATTCATTGGTGCAGTTTAGCATCGAAGAATCAATCTTTATAATAAGGAGAGGGATATTTTTTCCAGGGTGACAAAGTGGAAAACCAAGGCACAAGGAGGAATTTCTAATGCTGGACCAATTTCAGCGTTAAACCTGCAATAAGCACCTCATAATTCCATTCTCATGAATGTTCATGTGAATATTGATTTTGACGCTTTTCCCATCACCCCCCATCAGCCTCATGTGATCGATTTGGCAAATTTGGTTAGTTTTCCACCAATACCACAATCTCTTCCAGATAATTGCTGCGCACAGAACAATGCATTCTATTTCGGTTCTACGGAAGTGTTTTTCAGTCTTCCTCGGAACTCGACTGGATGTTTGCAATAATGCGGATAATTTTTTTTACGATGCTGGATTTTGAATAATTGATTCATTTAAGTGAGAGGAAAAACAGCTGTTTTATATGTGAAGTGTTATCTGCTTATTAAAATGCCATCTAGAAAATGAAGAAAGTGAGCAGTTGGAAAAAGGAAATGGAAATTGAAATGGGAGGGTAAACGTGGGGAGACGTTGTATTAAAGTGTTCTGTTTATTTCAATTTCTCTTTAAATGCAAAATGCATACCTTATTTTGCATTAATATGTTAATATTTTGATTACAAAAAATGCATCCTGGTGGTGACGTGGTTATTCAACAATAGTCTACCATGGGAGATGTTACTAATTCCTAATATGTAAAATGGCAATAAGAAATGGTCTTCCATCATTTTAGAAGTGAAATGACTACTTGAGGACCCTAGGCATATAATGTGACAAGTTTGCATGCATGGATCAGAAGTAACATTCAGGGATGAGATTTCGAAAAAGATCTCTCGATTGTTCGATCCTAGATTGATAAGGCACACAACTCCAAACCGTTTAATATCAAGGTTTTAAAATCTGTGTGAATATACAATAAAATCTGTTAAAGGTGACCACCCATAAAATTTCGAAGTTGGTCACTTTATTCAAAAATATGAATCAATTTTGCCCTATTCCCAGGGATGCCACCGATATTTCAAAACCGTCTTGCCTGACTTTGCCTGACTTTTAACACCATAATCACAAATTTTACCTGACTTTGCCTGACTAAAACAATAGAATTGCCTGACTTTGCCTGACCTGAGAATTTAATGGAACTTTTGTAACTTGTACATTACTAGGTGATCTGAAAAAAAACCTGCATTTTATACAAATGATCAAAATAAAACCAAACATTTATTGCATTTCAGTATTTGAACTTGAAAATGGTACAGTGTGCTTTCACTTTAGCAATGACATTTGTTCGCACTTGCTCAATTTTACTTTTACCTTACTTTGCCTGACTTAATTGAGCTCAATTTGCATGACTTTGCCTGACTATTTTTCATTTGCCTGACTTTTCCTGACTTTGCAGATCAGTAGCAACCCTGTATTCCTCCTCATGGAATCAGTTTCTATTTTTATTGTTAATTGTTCACACAGCTCTGCATGGCTAATTTGAAACTGTTCAGCTGTTTATCTTTCCGTGTTTGTTTCTAAATACATGTATTTCAAAAAGCTCAATTTTATCCTTTAAGCGAAGTTCTTTGAACATTTATTTGAAAATGGTACCATTTTTAGAAATATTTTCAAAAACATCCAATAATTTAAAGAATAAAATGTAGGACGGAGAAAAGCTTCATCCCATACACTGTACATCTACATATAGATTCACAAATAGGCCTACTATTTTCTTTAATGTGATTGGTTGGGTGGGATGAGAAGTGTTATAGTTAAAACAGGAAGCAGAATGCCTCGTTTGTCCCTTTACTTTAGGGAATTTCCCCTTTTTTTCTTTAAAGAGATTTCCCCTTCCAAGTGTCTTGAAATTTTTTCTTGCTATTGCAGAATGGAATTGAACATGGTCACTTTATTAGGTGTCTTAATTTATCAATGGAAAAAGTTGCAAAAGAAATGGTGCACACTGGTCACAATAGACAGGTAGTCACTATACAGATAATTTTAAGAAGGAAAACATGCTCTAAAATCAATTTATGAAAAGTGGTCACTATGCAGAGGTGGTCACTTTCCAAGGTTTTACTGTAGTCCTCTGAAAACAGGACTCAAACGGAATGTTCACCCCTCTATAGCCGTCACAGTATAGTAAAAAGTGCAATATCTACCATCGATCATGTATTAGATTTTCTGAAATGAACACTTTTTATTGATATTATGTTTTTTGTATTTAAAATAGGCGCATCTCTACATGTATTTTCACGACAATGATCTATCATGCCAGGACCTAGATACAGTACAACATTGCAAGGTATGTTGTGAAAAAAATTCTATGATTCTGTTTGTATGAAATGTTTGGATAACTTTAGTTGTTTTAGGAAGAAAGTTCAGTTCTTATTAAAAAATAATCTGTTAGAATATGATGATTATAATATTGATTTATTTAAACGTAAATTTAATAGCTGCTTGGGCTACACAGTTACTGAATATACTGCAGTTAAAATCGATATATTATCTATATATAATACAGTAGAATCGTATAATAGTTACGTGAATGTTATTTTCGGGAAAAAAATGACATAACATATTGATTATATGACAAGGGTTTCCTCGTTTGTCTGACCTCGTATGAATTATTCCTATAAGTATTATTTCAGGAATATGTATCGCATCAATGAATGAGTTTGAGAGTTTTTTGTACTGCTGAATGTATTTCTGCATTACACGAAATGGTTAATCTAAGAATTATTATACAGCACGATACCAGTTATTGATTGGTAGATGCTGAAAAAAAATGAACATTTTATTGAATTGTATGTGCCTTTTCGTGTTGAGTTTATGACTCGAATAAGTGGACTAAAATTCCCTCGTTTGAATTAGTGTTTACCTCGAGAGCTGGGTTATTCGGCATGAAGCCTTGCATACCATTAATTGAATTTTAGATAAAAAATATTACGACCATTGACGAGTACATAACATTCAGCAAACGTTATAAATTTTAGCCTTTATTTGCTATTATCGATTTCGACAGAACTTTATATGCTAGTCTAGTATTATAGACTCTTATCCTCTTTGCACAACAGAATTTGAAGAAAATCCATTCATATCAAAAGACTACTAAAGCGTACTTAATTTATATAAGGTTTTATTGCATTCTCCGTGCGCATTTCTAAACTCTTAAGCGATTTTCACGCACTTTGAAAGTATATAGTTATTTATCTTCATCGAATTTAGGTATAAACCATGTTGGGAATTTTAACGAGGACTTGTTCTCTTTTAATAAGAAGATTAATGTCGAGTAAAACAATTCTGCATACGCAAGGATAAGATGATTGCAGGATAGCCGATGAATAAAAAATAGCGATTTATGTGTTTCAATTTGAAAAGCTTTACGTGCAAATATTGCTTTTCGAGAAGCAATAAATTCAAGAAAAGCAATAAATTCATTTATTTAGTCAGAAGGTAATAATGGTACTAAAATAATTCCTATATTCCTGCATTAGGTACTCTCAAGGTGGGGAAACTTAACCAGGCTAAGATAAGTTTTGGCTTAGTTGACGGAGGCTTAAGTGGGCCGGTCGAGCTTGTGATATTCTGTATTTTGGAGCCAATGATTATGTGGTAATGGCGTTTCGTCTATTAGCTTTAAATTAACATGTATTTTATGATGGATATGCAGGCATGTTGTGTTTTGTCGGTCAAATAGGAAATTGGCTCCTTTCAGCCTCCTTCACTACTAACTTAGCCGAATTTGGCTAAAAATGGGGTATAAGTTTCGCATCGTGAGCACAATCAGTGCTTCATAAACTGACCATAAACAAATGTGAAACTGCTAATAGCTGTAGTCACAGAATGGTAATTGCAACTTGGTTAACAAAATATAGTTATTTTGAAAGCTATAGTAAAAAAAATGTAATGACATTTCAAACGATTTTTATTGAATGCATGATTTGTCAATTATTAAGTTGAAATCCATTGCGTCTGCCATTATTACGTCTATTATAAATTTAAATCGAACGTTATATATTACCGAGATTAAGCTGTCTTGCGTTCAACGTAAACGCAGGACAAGTAATCTGACATCACTGTCATTTTCAATGTATTTTTCCCATGTTCACGTTCACTTGAGTGCAAAGCAGACGAGTCTTGCGTACACGTGAAAGCTTAAAAGTAAACTACATGTATTTGACTATTTGACTACGTACACTGCAAATAATGATGTCTTATTTAAAGACATCACTGGCATCTTTATCCTGCAACGAAAATGTAGTGACCAAA
>JAQGCC010006213.1:0-10525 GCA_034698905.1 Xestoiulus laeticollis
GTCATTACATTACACGTATATCATTACATGTGATGCACTTAGAAAATGGGAAATGGAGAGGAAATCTGAGAAAATTGCTTTAGGCGAATGAAAGGACCATTTCTCGTTTTAAAATGGGATCGTTATGTCCGCATTATCATTATATCCGACATCGAATAAACCGAACATGTTGTTCGGAATCGTTATAAGCGAATTCCACAATATATTTAACTTGCGAGATTTCTTTTGAAATCTATTCACATTCTGTTTAAGTATGCAGTCAAGATTTAGATTTCCATGGACATTCAAGCTATCGTTACTTACATTAGCCCCTTTATGGAACCAGTTTTATCCTATTATAAACCCAATTTAAATAAGCTACCGGCTAAATTAACTCGGTCGACATCCGATAAATTAGGTAAGCGACTTAGTATGCTAAGTATTCTATTTATCGTGGTTTTATTTTTTAAGGTATTCTTATCCAAATGTAATCCAACCAATATGCCTCTAAGGCATGCTGTTTTTGGTTCTTTTAAAAATTGATCGCAAGGAGATACATAGCAACGACTTAAAGGGCAGTTTTAATGGATTTGTTTCCTTCAGTATGTTTTTACTTTTAATATACATGTATACACGATTGATTCTCTTTGTTATGATTTTTTAGAAAATGAATACAACATATTGTATAAGTAAACATTAAAATATAACTGGGACAAGAAAGAATGGTATGGATAAAAAGCAATTGGGTAATATAAAACTGAAATCAAGGACCCATCCGTATATGTGGTCACATTTTGTTAGGTAAATGGTAGGAAAATATAAAATTACTGTATGCACAAATACGTTTATTATTCGCAATTATCACTTAAAAATCTAATTTAGACATTTTTAAGTAGTCAAAAATGGGGCACTCAAACTAATAGGTAAAACAAATTATATCACCTTGCTTCCCTTATGCATTTAAGAATATTTTCCACATGGGAAAAATACAATACATGTGACGATACATTACCCAATATATATCGCACAATCTCAATAATCACAGATGGACGAAAATATGCGAATACCTCAGCTGCATTTCCAGATTTTATGGAAACAGATTTGCTCGTAGCATAAAATAAAACTAGGAAGAGAACAAGGCCAAAAGCTGCAAAAACGTTTCTCTTGCAATATATTTCTAGAAATACTAGCAAATGGTCCACGTATACATATTTTTCCCAATCGCCTTAAAGTATGCAAGCTAGATCTCGAATTTCCCTAGAAAATGCCATGGGTGGCAGCCAACAAAAAAAAAAAAAAAATTGGAGAAATGCACGTTACATTCGGCAATATGAAATGCTAAACACACACACACACACATACATGGACGATTGAATACGAGCCAAAGGATAAACTTTCGAAAATTTTAAAATTGTGTGCAGGAAATATTAATCGAAAAAAAGGAATTCAAGACATCTACGGCGTGTCGTTTTATCATTTCATCGCACAGATAACAACGTCATGCTATATTCATATTCTGTCATCAAATTTATTGTATTTCTTCTCGTGACAGCATCGTGATGATGGTGCACTGCAGTACTTTTTTTTCTGTTGCAGCATGTGGCTGGGTTAACAAACCCATGGGCCTACTGGAGACCTTGTTTCAGGCGAATATTTCTCACAAAACTAGAAAACATAAAAAACTGAAAATCGAATATCCAGACGAGTGACATATCTGCCTGACAAAAACTGCTTAAGAAATGAAATATGTGCTGAGGCTCACATTTGCCAACTCGAATAAAATAGCACATCCAATAAGCTAGAAATTTAATTATGCCTCCGACTGAGGATCAAAATCTAGTCGTCAAACGATAACGACATATTCAGAGGCGTTGGTTGTAACCTAGATGGCGCCTCAAACCCTATAACCATCATACACTATCATCACTGGCAAATCGCATGGTTGAAAGGACATCTATTGCCACATGCTAGTATTTTGAACGAAATCAGCACATGGAACATGTGGATACAATCAACAATGCATAAGAGATATGTCAAATTGAGCTAAATCTCGTCATAAATATTGACATGGACGAAATATACAATTATAATGCGACGACTTTTTGTTATTATTGTACATAAAATTAATAATGTGTACTTGTAATGAACTGTACTACATTTGTTTTGCAATTAGCACTTGAACTATGATTTTGATCTATGTAATATTTTAAAATAATTTAATTGCAATTCACCTGTTTTATCTATACAAGATGAAGTATTGTATATAGATTTTCGAAAAAAAAATAACCCAAATCTCTTACGTTCCACATATATATTCACCAGAACACCTTTCGCAACTAGCAACTATAACAGTTGGATAATGTGAAATATTTTTGGACTTTTAAAACCAGTGCCATACAGCTAGATAAGACTTGTATATATATAGTGTATAACTGAGAATTCGAGTGGAATTTTATGTCATTTATCTTCAGATTCACTGATCCATGAAATTAAAAATTTGGTGAACTAGAAATGTAGTATTCTTAATCTTGTCAGCTGCACAAAATAATAAACCACAAAGATCTATGCATTAAAGGTTAAAAAAATATAAAGCTTTTTATAATAAAAAATGCTAACATGCAAAAGAATAAAAGTGATATAGACCTAACAATAAATTCGGTTTTCAGACTATATATTTTTAGAAATGGTACGGGTAAAAAATTACAATTTCCAAGTTTAGAAAAGGAATTAGAACAACTCCACATTTGCAACTATTATATGCAAAATTGCTATATAAATAATCTATTTCATAGCATGTAACACAAAAATCTGCTATGCAGGTTTCTCATAGAGTTCATTCCAAACTTAATTTCGATGAAGTCAAATTTATTTGTGTTCTAATGCAATAAACAAGAATTTGCTAATTGCTATAAAGCAATTGCAGCTTGGTAAAATAATCGTACCAATTGCCTTTGCTTATAATTTACGAATGAAGAAAATCAACGTGCACGTGGAATTTAACCAGCACATGACTTGGAAGCAAATTATTTTAAGGCAATGAATAAATTATTATGTGACTGAAGTATTCTTCCTTATATACGCATAACAATCGAGTAAATAAAACAAGACGAAAAGATTTCCTCTCACAACAAAATGCACTTATTCATTAAACATTACAACTATACAAGTACAGAATAGGTTAGCCGACGCGATACAACATTTGTTGCGGTTAATAAAAATTTCTCATCCGTGCACTGTAAGTAATGAGAATAGTTTCCCTGTGCAATTTATGTTTAGAACTTTGCTGCATGAATTCGAGATGAAAACTTTTGCGCTTGTGAAAAGCTTAGATTATAACGCTGTTGTCCCATCTCATCAGCACATTTCATTAATTGGTCTTTCGTAATTGAATTTCTTGTGATCGTACAGATGTGGATAAAGTAAGATACAAATTTACTTCCTTTGAATTTTACCTGTAGAAAAATGTACTGCTGCATAAACGCACGTACATAGATTCCAGACAGGTTCAGCATAATTTCTGCATAATATTTATGAGAATAAATATACAGTGTGCATTGTATTTCAAATATAAAAATAAATGATTTATAAATTAACATAAATACATTAAGAAACATAATATTTATCAATGTATATTTATAAGTAAATAAATACAAATATATTTAAATGTACATTGAGAAATCATGTTTTCGTATAGGAATGAGTTTGAATGAATTGACGTCGATCGATAAATAAACTATTTACAAAAGCTTTTGCATCAACGGAATTTAATATTTGTAATAGGTTTACAATACGTATTATATCAGATAAATATCCGATTTATGTCTTAGAATTTTTACTTTAACAATATAATGAAGTTCAATTATAGTTATACCGTAAATACTCGATTGTGACCCCGAATAATGTGACTCGAATAAACCCCGGGTATTAGGATAATTCTCTAAGCGCTCGCCTCACATTTTCTCATAGCTTCGTTTAGTACATAGGGAATTTCCCTTATTATTGAAATATCAGGAAAATAAAATACGCTGTACATGCATGTAAGGTAAGTTTCTGTCTATTTTAATTTATTGAGGGAATAAAAATAATTATCCCTCGATCTAGAATAAACCCCAGGTCAATGTTCTTTACTCATACTGTAATATAAAATCATTTAAATGGGGATTAATCTATCTTTAAGGTTTCTGTTAAGTATATATACGTTGTACAATAAACTCGTCAAATGTAAATCACAAATATATCCACGTACATTTATTTCTAAACTAAATGTAATTGCGAATAAATCTAACAACGTAAAAAAAAATTTCATCAAGAATTCAGTTTAATGTACTATAGTCGTAAATGTAAGACATCCGCCATTTTTTCCAATATAACGAATTAAAAGCCAGGTCTCATTTTATTTCGGAGTATAAACCTAGCCTTAGTCATGACAGATCCATTTTAGATTTCATTTCTAGGTAGGATTTCCCCAGAGAAATAAGAAATTGGAAAAACTACCCCGGCAGACAAATCATCTTTCTCAGCAATGTATTTGAAAAGGTTAACTGTAAAGTATACGCTAAATAATATATAGCCATTATTTTTATAATATAGCCTATGTACAAAGATCTTGCTTTTAGTAATGGAAGTTGAAGAACTGTTACAGAATGTTACATTCCCTCGGGATTTCCAGAATATAAGTTTGATAAGAAACGTTTTCTCAAATTGATCTTTGCAGAGCAAATTCAGCATAATTATACGTGCATTTTGAGAAACATTTTTAATATAAGCTTACAGGATTGCATTAGTGCTGGCTATATACCATTAATGAATAAAAAATGTCAAATGGTAACATCTCGATAACTATAACACAAATTTAACCATAATGTATGCTGAAGTAGAGAACAATGCGATTTGGTAAAAAATTCCAAAATATATTTCTAATACAGTATTAAAATATAACTATCGAGATGACTTAAAGAAAAATTGTGTATATAAACAAACCAAAATTTGTGTTGCCAGACAATGATTCCTTCTTATCTTCCAACTACAAAAATGAACCTTCATAAGTGCCAATCATTGGGACAAGGTCTTCAAAAATTGGGATGGTTTGTTTGTTTATACTCGAATATTAAGGAGCTTCATGATGTACATGTAGTTCTTTAATGTCAAAACGTCAATAATTTGAAAAAAGACCTTTCAAAAAAATAAAACGCCAATAGCTTATAATGATCAGGGTTTTTGTCATTGCAAGAATACTTATTCCCATGAGATCATTTTTGGAATAATATTTTGCCAAAAAAACAAGCAATTATTTTTCGGACCTAAGTGAACGTAAGAACGTAAGAATGATAGCTATATACGTTTGAACTTTTTTTATTCTTCTACTTTTCCTTTTTTGTTTGATATTATCTTCTCTGGGCAACGTCTGCTGAGACGTGACATGAGAGCGAGTCGGGGGTTTTATTACCAGCTTTGGAATGAAATGCCGAGGGAGGTCCAAATTGACAAGAATAAGTTTCCTTGTTATACGGTATTACAATAATATCCTGGCAGAGTAATAGGCCATGACCAATAAAGCGATATCTCTATGGGACGGGGTTCCTAGCTGTCTCCTCCTGTCACTCAAAACTTGCTAGAAATGTTTGCAAGAATTTCAAAGTTACCCAAAAATATCGACATGGATGAAAATACATCTACATAGCTAGACTACTAGATGTGGATTTACGCAAAGAATAAGACATTTCCGATAGTTTATGGATATGTGTGATTCATCCGATAGTAATATCATCTTGGAGACTAGCTTACAATATGCCGATGACGTTTCATAAAATCCCGACAAAATAGCTATATACAGAAAACAAATTCAATTAACTGAACATTGTGATAATTCAAATCATTGATGAAGAATTGTAGCAAAATTTGTGATGTTTCCAAGATGTATTGAAAAATCCAAAAATAAAAAAAAACTCGTTCTGAATTTTGTTTAAGCTAATTCTTAACATGGCTGAAATCTAGAAGCTGAATGCCATAGTCATATGTAATGTATATTGTAAACTCTTCATAAACGCTTCATTTAGCCTACATCACGTGTTCAGTGGTTATGTTGTAACGGCGCTTTATATAAAAGTCACCAGCAAGTGGCATTTTAAAAGATGCATTGTGTAAATACTCGATTAAACCCTTGTCGGGAATAATCCCCAGTTAAAAATGAACCCAGGGTCGTTTACAGAACATAATTTCTAATTAAGCCCGGGTCTCGAATAAATCCCTACAGGTGTTAGGGGAATTCCCTAAATGCCCGCGCTTCACAATTCCTTATAGCTTCAATTTCGCAGTGCAGGAGATTCCCTTTATTATTTAAATATTAGGCAAATAAAATACCGGTATTGTAGATGGTTGTTCTTGGTAAGCATTTGTCATTTTTAATTTATTGAAACCAACTTTAAGGGATTAAAATAATAACCTATCCCTCGTCTCGAAACTCGAATAAACCCCGAGTTAATGTTCCTTACACTTTCATCAGAAACGAGAATATATTTATACATTAAGTTAGCCTTCATGTTTATTTGTGGCATGCAAACAAGATCTGCTTTTTTATTTTTATTTTTCAAATTATGCCTGGTCACGCTGATTATCCACTTGTTGCAATTTTCATTCCGTGTATAGGCAAGATCGTGACAGAAGCTATTGTATAACACAAGGAAAGCACGTTGAAAAATCGACGCTGTAATTCCAGTCTTAAAAATCACTGAAATGAAATTATATTGCCCGTCGTAGTTTAATTGAAAGCACCACGCCTAAATTCAGCGATCCTGTTGAATATGCGAACGTAATTATGATTTATTTCCGGCATTCCAGCGAGTTTTTCCGTCAATAAGATAGCAGCTTTAATACATGCACACAAACACATCCATGTAGCAGTAGATCCAGCTAACTAATGAAGTGGGGCTTTGCATACTAACTACACTTGGATGGTTTAAAGTTAAATCACCTCCGACCAACTAAATTGGCATCATAATCATAACTGTAATGTTCATAGCACGTCGGATATAGCCGTAATAAATGTCAGTTTAAGGATGAAGCTCGGGCATGATTGATATTTGTTTGCGAAACAGGCGCAACTCTGTAATAAAGGGGGAGAACCGTATGAGGGCCATCTCTGGTGAAATTAATTTCACATCTTCAATCCAACGTCGCAAGATAACGACACCATGTAAAATTGCAAACAGAGGAGATAGCTTTATATCATAAAAATGGCATATGGTGGGGACTCGGCTTCAACATTATGAAAAAAATATACAAACACTCCCCCCCCTCCTTCCTGCATGGAAACTTTAGTTAACAGCATTACGAGAAAATAATTGAAACGTCATCGTTGACAGGTTTCATACGATTAAGCGATAGGAATATCCAGTTGAAACAATTGTTTTTTAGTGCATCAGTCATCTGATCTTTATTTACCTTTTTCCTGTTTGATTCTAAAAAGAAGATATGAACTGTCTTATCTAGCAGATACAATTTATCATGAAAATGATGCTTATACAGTTACAAACTTTCTGCTCTTGACATTCATATAAAAATTAAATTAATTCCTTTCAAACTTCAAATGATTCTGAAATTAATATTAGCTATCAGAAACATGTGTTTTCTTCACAAAATTGACAAAAAATATGGAGGGAATTTTAGATTAAACCTGCCATTGAGGTTGTATTACATTCGAATACATTATTTTACATCAATACAATATTTAAACACATATTAATGCATAAGTTTTTATACATTTAATGTGGATTACTATAAAAGCAATAACTTGAAGCGAAGTCTGTGACTAAAATCTAAGAGAAGATATTTAGAGAAGTCAATAATAGAAAATGCAGTCAATCCACTTAAAAGGAAAAATTAATTCTAGTAAGCTTAATTATTAATTATACATGTACCTTACAACACCATGGAGGAATTCACAAATGACACATTTATAATGTCCAATTATGACTATTCAATGATTAGGGGCAAATACAGGGTGGCTCAAAAGTCAGGGACACAGCAATTTTTTTCTTAAACGTTATTACTGAAAATTCTGTTTGTGTTGTTTGATAAGAAGTCATGGGTGCTATATCAATTGTTGATATTACATGTTATCTAAAATCATTGTAGCTAAATGGTAGCTAGCTGCAACACAGTGGTGCACTGCAGTGAAGATTTCAGTTCAATTTGTATTCAAAATGTACATTTCATGTACATGTAGGTTGCTCCAATGCAGTCCACCACTGTACTGCAGTTTAACAATTTTAAATAATTGCCAATAAAGACATAAACATCTCATATCATACAAACAGACTATTCGCTTCCTTTCTCTAATTTTACATTTTGCACCAAATGTTACTGTTTCGATTTCGTTCAAAAAATGGTCACATTCAATATCAATAATGGAAACAGCCCCCATGACTTCCCATCTAACCACAATAGCATAATTTTCACAGCTATAACTTTGAAGAAAAAAATTGGGAAGCACTTATGAATCACCCTGTATTATTGGTGTCAACATCAACACTCATTAGATATGTTACGTTGACGTAACATTGGAAGAAATCTAATTGTCACTGCATGAGCATCTCAAGAAATGGCCTCCATCGCCAGCAAATAATGAAATGGTAGTCTTTCGGTTGGATGGTCAATGGAAGTGCTAAATCCACTAAGTACGACTTTAATATTTCAAACAACACTCCACTCCAACCTAGTGATCCATCATTTTAGTAGCCATGGCAGATAAATTGACCTTGTATTTCGGAGCCCTAGTTAGGTGTTTATTTCTGTATAAAACATGTGCTCGGATAACACGAGAGCACTTTTGTCCTCCCAACGGATTCACTACATGATGGAGTTGTTTTTAACAGCCTTAATGCCTTTGCTTTGTTTATAAAACGGACTTTGCTTCAGGCCATGGTTTACAGGAACCCACATCACATGTACGCTTCATTAGACCTAATAAGCAAACGCAATTAAAACTTTGTACAAGATGTTAAGATTCCTTCGCAGATGATCACCCTCGCTATTGTTAATACACCAGAATGATGCAACGATAGCTCGGTTTTTAATACATGCATCGTAAGTTTCCTCTTACTTTACCCTATATAAATTTTAGTGAGGTATTTTTAAAAGTATCGATCCAGCCTTGCAATAGGTTTTTTTAAAAAAAAGTAGCCCCTGGTACGTAGCTTAATTCTAAGACCTTCTTCCCACCAACGTTGATGTAGATCAACTGATGTGGATCAAGAAAACTTTTTCGTGTTAATTCACACCGCAGAACTACAGGGCACAGTATACTAGGTCATGTGACCAGTTTAACTGAGTTCTGCGGTGTGAATTAACACGCAAAAGTTTTCTTGATCCACATCAATTCTACATCAACGTTGGTGTGAATCAGGTGTATAACGCTGCAAAAATAATAAACATGATTTCATTTAGATTTCTTGGAAGGGAATCGTTGATAATCGTTTAGACCGTTGCCCTTTAATTAGCCACATGTATTTCAATCACAAATACCTGAATATAAATTAGAAGTGAACAAGTCGTATATATACGAGGAATAAAGATTAGGAAAGAGCTAAGATGACAAAGGAGCTGAAGGATGCAGTACTTTCTCGAGATTAAATGGGAAGGCGTTGACCCGTGACATTTTGGAAAATGAAGCGTAAATCCTTGCACTGGGCTTGAATGAACTGAATACATAAATGAATTTCCCAGACGTGATAAAAAGTCAAGTGATGAAACAATGGGAAACAATGGTGATTGAGTTGCGCAATCTTCGAGTTGCTTAAATAGACACACGGCTGATTAGCTAGAATAAACATAATGACGTATTAAATTGTTGCCGATCATCTTTTACTAAAACACTTCATATGTACTTATTCCAAATTTACCATTTCCTGCTCAATTAGCCTTAAATCGATTTAGCCATTCTTCCTGCGAATGAGTCTTTCGCATGGCATTTCCAACATGGCCGAGTCTTTTTATTTGACCCTGCAACCATATTTCAATTCAAGCATAAACGTACTGTTCCTTTTAAAGAAATTTATACAGTTTGTTCCATGTAAAAAGAAAAGTGTGTCCATGTATATTGTATATAAGTGGGTATGTGTGTATGTGGGTATACATATATCTTAAAAACTTTGGATCCACTCACTCGATTGCTCCCAAATTTTCCACGAATATTTTTCTGTGGCAAAGGGAGAACATAGGGGGGCCAACCATCCCAAAATGCTACCTTTTCCCTAAAAAAATTACCCCTTCCTCATGCAAGCATAGACTCCATTGAACAATGTCGCTTGCCCCGAAATTTCAAACACTCGCTACAGATTTTACCGAGCTTTAAAACCCTTGACCCTTGAATTATTAAAATAACACATTAGAGGGATTGAGCGCCTCCCTTAATGCTCCCTTAATTTTATGTTAACCACATTGACAGTACTGTATGTTTTTCCAATGCGTTCTCGTTAGACCTTCTTCCCACCAACGTTGATGTAGATCAACTGATGTGGATCAAGAAAACTTTTTCGTGTTAATTCAC